>JACWRQ010000011.1:145362-195018 GCA_014849955.1 Cryphonectria carpinicola | reverse complement strand
AAGGGGTGCGGGAGGTAGAGGCCGGAGGGACGCAAGGAGAAGAAGAACAGGCTGAACAAGAACCAATGGAAAGAAGAAAACAAGGGTTAAAAAAAAAAAAAAAAAAGGCCTTTGGTTTTCATTGCATGGCGTCACGGCTTGCGGTCTTTTCTACGAATACAGGAGTATAGACGCGAAGAAGACTTGATAACGAATGGCGGCATCTTCTTGAAAGAAGGACATGGGGTAGAGCTGTGAAGGAAGACGGCGAGACCCGTTGCGCGAGCTCCCGCCAAAAGTTTACATATGCTAGCTTTGCTATGCATTGCATACATTTGTCTACGTGGTCCAGTGCCTAGGACACGCCACTCTGCTTTCTGTTGGTAAGGCGGCAATGCGCTCCGGGACATGGCCAGGCTTGGAAAGATGGGAACTTGAATTTACCGGGCGAGGGAGGGCAGCCAAAAGAGCCTGGAACAGGGCAACCATGGCCAGTGAGTATTTGTGGATATCAACAAGGCAGCCGGCGCTGGGCTCAGAGAGAGGGGATGATCCAGGAAGTATCGCCGCAATAGCCAGGCAAAGATTGTCCTCTACAAGTTCAGTTGGTAGGATTCCTCTGGCTTCCCCAGTCCCAACGCCTCTCCCGACATGGTTGGACAAATAGACGCAGCGCTACAAGCTATCTCTACCTAGCTATCAGCCCATATCTTCCTCACATCAAGCTTCAGACAAGCCGCCGTTCCCGAACCGGAAAGAAAAACAAAATAAGAAATCCATGTCTCATAGTGCGCCGGAACATCATACATATGCACGACAGCCGGAGTAGTCTGTATCATGTCGTCTTCCACGACAGCCTGTGGACGCGCTGGTGAGACCAGCCAGGATCATCGACTGTCCCGGCGGCTAACCTGCAGCTATACTGAAGACGTGGCAACGTCGTACAAGGCGGTCAAGATGCGGACGAAATACTCGGGACCACATTCCCGGGGCTGAGGTCGAGCTAGCTCTGCAGAGATCGATCCAACGTGCAGACGACCGTCCTCAAATGACTCGACACAGTCGCGGGCAATACGAAGCGGGCGGAGGCATCTGTGCGATCGACCTGTCGAGGGAAGCAAGTGCTTCCTCGGACAAAAATTTCCCACCACGATGAGCCCTGTTGTTCTTGACCACCCGACGCCCAATTGCAGCAGTGGGTATCAAAAGGCGGTCTCGCTAGTCTTCTACAATGGTAGGTGTGACCAACCGTAAGGCCGCCAGCTACCTCTTGAACATGTCAGACCCAACGCCGGTGTGCTCTGGAGGGAGGTTGGCTCTCAACTCTCACTCGTCCTCCAAGAATCACACTGGCTCGGTGGGCAGGGATGGGCTCTAAGGCTAAGGAAATATTTATGACCCCACCGAGCACTTTGGCCGGTCGTGCGTGTCAATCACCAAAGAAAGAGCCGACCACCATCCGGAAACTCTGCGGAAACACCTGGACCTTCCTTGTTTTGCCCTGCCATGCCTTGTCATGCCTGGATTCCTCCCTGCTTCTTCGCCCAAACCAAGAAGACCATGGATGGACGGCTCCTCGATCCACAACCTTGTCATCACACATATCGGCAGGTCGGCAGTCGCTATAACACCATGATGATATGGGGCACAGCGATGGAGTTGTCAGATGATACGAGCTTGTCTACTCATAAATGTTCCATCATATTTGTCAATTGAGGCGCCATGCTATCGAACGCCGACCTCCAGAAAGTCGATCAGTATCTCTTGGTCCGGGGGGGCAAGGCCCAGAAATAGGAGCCGCTAAACTCAGATGGAAGAGGGTTCCCAGATCTCCGGGACGCTCATGAGGACGAGACAGGGATCGTGGAAGATCCACAGAGGGGTTGGGAAGTGCAGCACACACGCTGCATACAGCTGCTGCTGCAGCAGAAGCGTGGGAGCCAACAGGATTGCACAACATGCCTCGGCAGACAGAAAAAAAACAAAAAACAAAAAAAAAAGTCACACCCAGGCCCGAGAAACAGGTGATGTGGTAGCCGGCCAGCTGCAGCTCGGTCCAGTCTGTCTTCCCTCACACAGCACCACTGTCGACTGATGTTCCAAAGTGCAACGGGGGGACGTTGACATGGCGAGGCAGCACCCACCTCTCCCTTTCTGCCGAACCGGTGGATCTTGAGACCCCGTAAAGAGATACCATGGTAGACGTCCAAAAAAGAAAGAAAAATCACCTCAGGATGACCGGCTCGGGTTGCAGTCACCCACCAGGAGCTGCTAGAACAACCATGTCGCGGCCCTACCAACTAGCAAGTCACCAGAAACATCACAGTCTTGACTATCCGGTGGGCCCTGAATCCATTGGCTCATGAGGAACGATGATGGCTGCCCTGTCGATCGAGTGGCTCCATCCACCTGCTTCTGATCCGGCTGGCTGGGAACCCAAGTCACCACGCCGACATGTTCTAGAGACGATGATCGAGAGGGCCAGGGCTGGCGCTGGCCTTCAGTCTTTTCTCTATCAGCGCGGCCGCAGGGTGTACGCATTGCCCTTCTTCCAGTTTGGTTGTTATCGACAGGGGTAACACCGCATTTGACCCCGATGTGACTTGCTCGTTGAATGGGTCCCCCCCCCCCTTCCCCCCCGGAGCTGCACACCTTGATACCATCTCTAAGCGCCGAGGCCCTGTCGCCTCATGCAGCTCTTTACTGGCTACCAGCCTTGGCCTCCACCAGGCCGGCTCATTGCCCTCTTCCTACTGGCTGGGAGCGTCTTGGAGGGGTTTCGATGGACGAAAGAAAAGAAAGAGAGCATCTGCACCCGCCGGGAACACCACTGCAAGTTCCATGCATAGTATGTGATGGGCTGCATCACTGAACTAGGTTCCTCGCAGCAGCTATTGCGACCAGGCAAAGCCTCCTGACCTCTCTCTCTCAACCTTTGCCTCCCCCGCCTCTCTCAAGCTCAGCTCCCCCCGCCCCCTCCTGCGTGCGCTCAATCAATAATAACTACAAGGGGATCTTTGGCTGCGTCGTGGACCACCAATTATAGGAGCCTTCCGGAAAGGTTCTATCGTCCCACGTTCCTTGTCACTCCCGTTCTCATCTCTCACACCCTCCCTCCGGCGAGGCTCATCCTTCGAACCACATCGCCGTACACCACCAGTCAAACTTCAGACCCGTCTTTTACTGGCCCGATTTCACCACCAATTCGAAGTCGCCGAACGCCACGGGTATCAGCTTTTTCCAAAAGAAAAACCATCATCCATTGCGCAGAGGACCCGAGGCGCACCTTTTTTGTCCTTGGATCACAGCCGGCGTCGCACCGACGTTGCCAACCGTCCGGCCCGCGCCTACCTCGGGGGCGCCATTCGTCGGCGCCCGCTCCCCTTGATTGACTTTCCTGCAATCTCGTGCGTGCGCTGTTGCTTTTGAGCTGTCAAAAGACCCGACCCGCTAGGCCGCAGACAGGTCCGCCGAAGGGCTACACGCTTGTCTTCCCAATGCTCGTTCTCGCGGCTACAGAAAACACGTCTTTTCCTTGAGCCTCCAGAGAAGGATTCCGGCTGCCCACTTCTCTCTTCGCGCCGCGCGCGCATCCCCTGCCTCTCGGTCTGGTCTGGCGCTCCTGGGAGCCTTGTCCATGCTTAGCCGGCCTACGCTGGTGCTTGCGACCCTGCCTGGACATCACGCAGGCAGGATAACACTCCAAGCTTTAAGTGGCATCTGCCCCTCATCCGGCCCTCTGGTCCTCTTCTGAAGTGTGCCCTCACACCAGGCGTGTTTATCACCGTCTGGGCAAGCCACTCCCGTTGGGTCACCTTAGGCAACCTCCCTCACCACAATTGAGTTGTCTGGCTCCCGCTGCCTCCGGCTGCCATCAAGCGACCGATATTGGGCCTTCTGTGTTGCTCTGTTGGCTAAACATTGTCGATGCGCTCAGCTCGAATGTTGCTTTGAACTCGCTATCTGGGCTCGATATATTGGCTTCCCTGACCTTTGCGACAACACTCGAACCCTCACGGTGCCTCCTCATCTGTTCAGGGTTGAGAACCTTGGCTGAAAGGGACCATGGCTCTGGAAGCACCTTTCAGAGCGTCTACTGGGAATTTAATGTCTCCTCTGACCAGATTTCAAGAAATGTCAGTGGCAACCGTCCCAACAGTCATCCTTACCTACTCCTCATGCTCGACTCGTGTTGTCTGGCATCCCGTCTTCCTCCCCCCTCCCCCCCCCCGTGCTATTCCTCCAGACTAACTTCTGAGCCTCTGACCTAGGTCGACTCAAAACCCTACCGATTCGCAAACCCTGCGGCCAACGACCTACGTGAGGCCGCAATCTGCACATCTTCTCAGCCCGTCCAGTGATATAGTCGGGCCTTCACCCGTCACTTCGAACGGCACAGAAACTACGGAGATCGACGATGAAGAGCAAGAGACTGTTAGCCAGCCCGCGGTGGCTGACGCTGCTTCGGCTTCTAAAGTGAGAACCATCAGGCGGTTCTGTCTGAGAAGCCATGGCTGATGATTTTGCAGCTCATAAAGTTGAAGACGAATATCCCTGACCACGTACGAAAGTCCTCGAGTGATGAGGCTGTCTCGGTGATACATGCCCCTGAGGGGTTTCAGAATTGGGTGCGTGGAATGAGGAGCCCAGGGCTAAGATTGTGCTGAAGACTAAAAGTATGGCAGACAGGGACGGAGGCCAGCCATAACACACCTGACGACATCATCAGTCCTCCCCTGAGCGAGCCCTCAGGCAAGGTATGAACCGACCTCATCCCCAGTACACAATCCACACGGGCAGTGACTTACTATTCTGTTCCTTCAACGTCAGCCAATGCTCTCGCCCCTCTCGACGAACGTCAAGCCAGCAACATTTTCCTTGGATAATGCTACGCCCCAAGCACAAGACCTAAAGGATGTCCTCAACGAGTCAGCAAGATTGCGATCAAGTAGTTCCAGCAGCCTTGACTGTAAGTGACTCGGATCATCATGACTGAGAGTATTGTACTAATACGGTGTAGTGATTCCGGAAACTCACGAAGAGACGGATGCCGAGACAGATACCGCACGCAGCGAGTACTTTGCTACTCCGGCCACCATCGAAGATTCCGAGATCAGGGCGCTCAAGGCCGCCCTGGAGGAATGCTGGACTCTCTGCAATACGCTAGCGAACCTCAGCTCGATTCATCGAGAGCGTGTGTTCAATAGCTCTGGCACCCCTGATGCCCACGAAAAGGCATGGAAGAGCTGCTGGAAGCTGTGCCAGAAGCTCTACAACAGCCGCGACGATGCCATTGAGTCTTCCAACGCCCGAACGAACCTGGATCTATGTCGGGACTTTTGCCAGTCGCTGTTTGACGTCCGGCAGCGGAAGGACGAGACTGGTGACTCTGTTTTGAGGGTCAGCTTTGAGCTCAATAACCAGTAAGCAACCTTGACCTTTTCTTTTTCTTCTTCTTCTTCTTCTTTTTCTTTTCCTTTTCTCTTCCTTTTCTTCAAAGACATAAATTCTGACAACGCCATGCAGTCTTTACAGCGCTCAAGACAGCCGCACCTTGCCAGAAGCATTTCGGGAGAGAACGTTGGACTTCTACATCACTCTGTGCCATCGCCTCATGAAGCAGCGGAGCGAGCTCGCCGAGGAGACGGATTCTCTGCTCAGGGCATGCTGGTCACTGGCCGAGATGTTATTCAGCCTGCGACAGAGCTCTCGCGATGGGAAAGCACCGGACGAGGAGCTCCTGGGCTCAGCGGTCCAAGCATGCTGGGAGTTATGCGATATCTTTAGGGAGGGCTGGACGCAGGTCAGGCCTGATCGAGGGACTCCAAGACCAAGCCACTACAGCTTTTTTCAGCAGAGCCAGGCATCGGACGTGCGGTCCACGACGAGTCGCGGATCGATGAAGTCGAAACGGGAGAGTCTCAAGGGCCTGCCTGATGACCCGCAACCACGGCGCAACAAACAAACGCTACCAGTTCCCGAGACGCCTGTGACCGAGTTTGAAGATACGGGAGATACGCCGATCTCACCGGGCAGCGAAAGTCCGCAGATGCCCAATATCCTCGTATTGGGGACGCAGTCCGAAAATAGCCAGGGCGGCTCCCGCGGTGGTCGCTGGTCGAGCAGCGCCAGTAACCTGTCGAGCTACTCCCAGTCAAGCGCGAAGACGAGCAGCACGGCGACGACAACAACCTCGGCTGAGGACGTCAACGTCACGCGGATCAAGATTCTCATCCTCAAGGCGGCGATGAATATTGGCTTCAACCGTGACACGGCCGACGCCAAGTCGGGCGCGGCATCGCTGCGAACCTTTGTGAAGAGCCTACCCACTGGCTCCTTCGGGTCACTTCCAAACCACGCGACCTTGTTGCAGAACTACAAGAACCTGGTGCTGTCGGACACGACCTTCCGGACCGCGGTGCCGCTGCCGAGCCGGGGAAGGAGGGTCAATGCCACGGATGTCGCGGCGAGCGTGGGCTGGATGTCCCTCAGGTCACAGGGGCAGTACGGCTTCCTAAGGGACCTGTACAAACTGGTGTTTGGATTTCCGTTGGATGAGGTGGAGAACAGGAAGAATGTCAGCATCGCCGTGTGAGTGCGCTGAACCTCCAGGGAGTACCGACCTGAGAGGTACCACACGACCTATGACGGACTTTTTTACATTTCGCTTCTCTCCACCACCACCACCACCACCACCACAATCCTTGTTCTTGTCTCGTTTCCGGTTACACCTACACAAACACACCTCACTGGTGCACAACAACGACAACACCAAAAACACACAAAAAAAGATGAACGGGTTTTTTTTTTCTTCCCCCAGGCGACTTTCCAAAAGTTCGAAACGGCAACGGCCACCTTATGATGATTACGACTACTGGCACGGAGCACGTGCACACGGACAACCCATTACTATTCCTACTTATAGTCAGCTTCTCTTCTTCTTTTTTATTTTATTTTTTTACGCACTCGATACCCCCTTGGGTCGGCTTATGTTGATTGGCGCTGCAAGGGTTTTGCGTGGTAAAATCTGTTTATGATACTTGTTTATTTATTCTGCCCTCATACCTTTCTATCATGCTTCTATGAGAGGAAGCATGGCAATACAATGTTACATGACCTTTTTTTTCTTTTTCCTTTCACGATCTCTATTGCAATCAAGTAATACATCGCACTTTGATTTAATTACTCAAGTAATCAATGCTATCAAGTCCATTGTGGGTATGAAAAGTGATGGAGAACAAAAGTTCAGTGCATGAGACATCCTCCTTGAAGTATGTTCTCAAGGGGAAGGTAGTCCTCCTAATGATCGATTGCAAGTGTTAGTGAGATGATCTTTGCAATGCTTTGGGCAGAGAATGTAGCGATGTACCTTTTGTCCAGAGAGGCCTTGTTTCCATGCTGTGAACACCAATTCTCCCTGCTTTGGGATGAAGTCGTCGTAAAAAAAAAGAAAAAAAAGAAAAGGGCTACTGACAGAGCAGAGTTAGGAGAGACGAGACTGGTAAATCTGCAGGAACAAGGAAGAAAGAAAAAGACGACAAGCCTGAGAGATGCATACCTGCAAAGCAGACCAACCCATCAAAACAATCAGACTGCAGCATGCAGGTACAAGATGGGTTGTTGAGGGGGGGTTGCACCCCGCTGGTCTCGACGGTAGATGAGAAGCAGCAGGAGCTCTCCTTGGTAGTCAGGAGAGCTAAGGTCTGATCAGCCTCTCCGCCTGCTCTGCCAGCTTGTTCTTGGGTCCTCAAGCTTGGGACAAAATACAAGGCATCAATCCCTACAACCCACTGCCGCAGACTTTCGACCCCCTCCGTTTCTAAAACAGCTTTTATCCCTGACGAGCATTGGGCTGGCGCTGGCGCTGGCGGAGGAGATGCTGAGGGTCCTCCTCAGGGTGGATCGGAGATCCAGCCCTCTTCTGGCCCGCGAACTGCTGAGGCGGGAAGGGAGTACCGCCCCGCTGCTGCTGCTGCTGCTGTTGCTGACCAGATTGCTGCTGCTGCTGCTGCTGTCCAGATTGCTGCCGCTGTGGCTGACCGGAGGTGCTGCCGCCCTGCTGGGCATGGCTCTGCTGGGGACGGCTGGATGAGCCAGCTCCTCCTCCCTGGTGACCGGCGTGCTGTTGAGGGGGGTTGGCAGCGCCACTACCGCTGGGTGGCTCACCGTAGTAGATCTGGGAACGGCTTGAGGATCCGGCCCTCTGCTGAGCGACGTTGCGCTGCTGGTCGTGCTGCTGGTGGCCAGCGGGCTGCTGAGGCCGGCTCGAAGGTCCAGACGCCTGCTGATCAAGGTACTGCTGAGAGTAGCCTGTGGGACCAGCTCGCTGCTGCTGCTGGTTATAGTGTTGCTGTCGCTGGCTCGAGGATCTAGCTCTCTGTTGATGAACAGGGTGCTGCTGGGGATAGTTGGAAGGACCAGGTCTCTCCTGACCAGACTGCTGCTGCGAGCGGCTGGAAGAGCCATTGCTCTGTCGGTCTTGGAACTGCTGGGCGTGGTGCTGGTAGCCGCCAGCCTGCTGGGCCTGATTGTCCGACGTGAAATTCTCCATGGGTGCGAACGACGCTGGGGGGGTGCGATTGTACATGACGGCTTTACCGTTGGGATCATGAACTTTGGCGGTGATGTCGGGAGTGTGGGACATCTCGGTGACCTGTCGGCTGGTGTCTTGCCCGCCGTAGGAAACGCCGGAGCCCTGCTGTTCGGTGCTCGTACCCTGGTGGCCACCCATGTTCTGTCCAGCGTCAGCCTGGCTATCTGCGTCCTGCTGAGCATCACCCTGATCCGCGGGTATGGGAGCCATGCCCAGAGATGCGAGGAATCCGCTGCCGATCGAGGCGTCGTCGACAAACGAGTCGCAATTTACGACCATGTCTGTCATGGGATCGTAGTAGTATCCAGCGGGCAGACGGAGGTTGATCTCGCCCAGCAGGGCAGCGATCTCGGGCTGGGGAACTTTCAGCGGGTGACGGCGGAAGGGAGAGTCGTCAGGCAGAGCGGAGTTGACGCTGCGCTGGGCAAGGTCCCGAGCCCGCATGCAGAGCTCATGGTTGCAGCTGGCGCGCACTTCGTCCTGCAAGACCTGGAGGGCCGTGGAGATGCCGAGGATGTAGGCGGTCCCATTAGGCGCGTCGCCCATGGCGATGAAGCTGTTTGCGAGCTCCTCGTAGCCGCGGAAGTGGATGCCACCGTCCCAGGCGTGTCGGTGCTCCAGCATGATCATGCACCGGTCGTGGGGACCCTCGAACCAGACGCCATCCGAATCACGCCCCGTGGCCGAGGCACCCGTGCAGTGAGGAGGCATCCTGGGAGCAGCAACAACTGCCTTGCCGTTGTGCCTGGGCATCCCAACATATCCATCCTTCATGATGGCCATGATCTGGCTGTTGTCTCGAAACATGGGCTGGGCGTCGCCACCGGCGGGCTCAGACTCGGGGACGGCGGAGCCACCTCCAAGACTCTGTTGCTCAATGGAGGGCAGGGGGTTGTCCGCTCCAGACTGCATGTCTTCCATGATGCGACCCGACTCCTGCAGGACCTCACCCAAGAGGCCTATATCAAACTGCGAGCCAATGCCGGCCAGATCTGGGTCCATGTTAGACAAGCCGGGAATGGGCTGTCCGAGGTCCTCTTCTGCACCAGCCTGGAAGTCGGCAGAGTCGTTGCGGGGAGGCGTGGTCGGATACAGATTTCCCTCCGGCAGGTTGAAGTCGTAGTCATCGAGGTTTGGGATGGCATCATTGTAATCGAAAGGCGCGTCGTTGTTATTGATGTTGTCGTTGAACAAGGTATCAAAGTCGAGCATCTCGGCAACCTTGGAATATGTTAGCCAACACGCGTCGCTTGAAACAACTCCCTTTACAGAGGTCTGGGGGAGTGTAAACAAACAGTCTGGTCTTGCTGGCCAGGGTTCTGTCCACCCTGGGGCTCATTGGCTGTGCCAGAGGGCTGAGCCATGGCATTATCAGCCATGTAGTCGTTCTGCTCCATGCCGCGCAGTGCTGCTGGACCTGCTGGCTGCTGGATGGGAGAGTCGGCAAAGGTGGGGATGGGGCCTCTGTATGGCTTGACAGTTCTAGAGGTGAGTCACATCAGCAAAACTGTCTTCTCCAAGAAGAAGGCGTCGTAGATCTATGCTCACCCTGGGGGTTGTTGAAAGGCGCCCTTCATGTACCCAACTTGCTTGGAGGTGAACTTTTGTGCCTCCCAGTGGCCGGGGAAGTCTTGCTTGAATGCTTTGGCGATGATCTTGAAATCCCAGCCAGCTGCAATGCGAGAGAGAACGTAGTTGATCTCCTGGGGGTTATACTTGCGGGTCTGGACCATTGTTGACACGAAAGGGAGGGGGGGGGGACAGGGATGGCTCAAGGGGGGCTAGTCAAGTTGGACTTGGAGGGGGGGCTGGTTGCTTTGTCGTTAGTGATTGTTGACTGAGGTTGAGGTCAAGTGGAGGGGATGATGGTGAGGCAGAGAGAGATAAAAGGGTGGATAGTGGCAGCAAGGTAGACAGACCCAGGACCCCAGGTGGTTCTGGTTCTAAGGTTTGTGTATCCTGGATACTTGATCTAGAGTCAAGGCTCCAAGATGCTGAGAAGGGAGTGAAGAAAAAGAGAAAAGGAGTCGAGCGACTTCAGGTTGCCACAGATAAATATGAAAGTCTGCAGGGACCTGGGCTGCCCATCACCTGTGACCATCTACAACAAGGGACTATCCACAGGCAGTGACCAGGACAAGTATGTGAATCAGGCTGGGTAGTGCCAGGCTGCGCGTCCTTTTAATTACCTTGGGCTGCCCCAGGTGTCAGACAGTCAATGGTTTGGTATGAATGGCCAGATGATAGGAGAACGCTCTGGTCTGTTCACATACACTTGCAGTTCAGATCAGGGTTTGACAATGGTGATAAGATCAAGGACACTCCCCCCGCTAGGGTATGCAAGATGAAGGGGGTTTTGTGCGAATAAGAATCGTCACGAACCAGGTTGTTCTGGGTTCTCAGCTTTTTTCTTCTCCTTCTTTTCCCCCAAGAGACAAGGAAGCTGGTCGAAGAGAAGGGGAAGTGATTGACTGAAAAAGGGAACTGATGAAGGGGACGGACCTGATAATGAAAGGAATTTTGGTAAAGAAAATGTTATGGGCAGAGGGCCATGGGAAAGGAGATTGTGGGAGACTGACCAGTTGGGGTGAAGTCTACTGAGATGGAGGAAGGAAGAGGGCTTGGGCCAGATTTGGGATAGAATGATGGGGGCAGCAGAGACAGAAGAGATACTGACTTGTGTTGTTTGGAGGGAACTGGATGGGCGTTGGGGAGGTTGCAAATTATGCGTTGAGAAAAAAAGAAAGGGCCTACTTACATGGAGGTATGTAGAGCGTCTTGTGCGTGTGTGGGAAAGAAGGTTGTGGGTTGGAAGTTTTGGGGATGAACTTGGAGAATACTCTACCAGATTATGTATGAGGAAGAATGTTCACAGAAAAACTTGGTATGTGAAAGATGCTGTGTGAATGATATCGAGTGTAGGGAAGTTGTGTGACCCTAGATTGTGCAGCAGGTAGTAGGAGTTCAAGGAGGCGGCGGCAGGACGGAGGTTTTCAGAAGAAAAACCAAGCTTGATAACTTCATCATGAGATAGGCAGACCCTTGATAACAGCCATGATACTTCCCAGGCACAGATGGGTGGAGGCAGTCACTGTCAAGCTGGAAGGGCAGAAGCTCAGATGTGGCCAGCCACCCTGTTTGTAATGAGCACTGCAGTAATCCGAAGATTCCTAAGTACACAAAGGGTTTATGCTAACAAAAGCGGTGTCGAGTAAAAAGCCCTGAATACGGAAATACACTGAGTTATCCTGTGCAAGTGTTCACTGCCTTTGGGGCTATCAGAGTAGGGTGTAATCTGATACTTAGATTGACAACTGAAGAGCTATGTACAAGATCTATCTACTGGTGGTAATGACTGTGGTTATATATCCGGCTCTTCAGTGGCTCAATTGGATTTGTTGTCGATCCAACTGATCCGATATGTTGGATATGTTCCCGATCCTACATATCCATTCCTTGTAACCCTAACCCTGGATTACGTAATCCTGTTTTCTTGTCCTGTGGGTAAGTGTTGAACTTCCCGCTCCGGAGGGTCCGCTTTGGGTGCCCTTGGTGCTGTGCCGTTTTCCGTGACCTGCATGTTGGATGGGTCATAACACTGTTGGACATCATTCATTGCCTTTGGGACACTATGCAGTTCTTCACCTGTCAGCCAGACGACTTGAGAAGCCCAAGTGCAAAACCAAGCTGACCCAGGCAACTCACACAATATCATGCCTATGAATACTCATATACATGTAAGGCAACCAGGCAGAGAATGAGATATACATGAGCAGCAATGTGTGATCAAGCCCAAAGGATAAGATACCCTGACCTTCTCTGGAATTTTGCACTCATTGATATTGATGAGCTCCATATGTTGATTGGCCCAAGGCTATACATGGCAGCCTTGGACTGAGACGTAGTCAGAGAACAGAAGTGTGGGCAGATTTGTGTGAGCATACAGAGTAGACAGGCATTATTGGATACAGGCACATTGGATCTTTTAATAGCTCCCATCTCAGCTGGACAGCATAAAAGTCTCATGGAAATATATCATTATGCTCTCTCTCTCTCTCTCATTTGGTATCATTTGCCTCCCATATGGGGACTGGCTTGGGCGAAGAAGAAGAAGGAAAAAGAAGAAAAAGAGAGGAAAAGGAAACGCTTATTGCAGATCGCCACCCCCTGTCAAGTCAGTAACACCTTATCCGGTGTGAATGCAGCCGGTTTTGTAAATGCTGTCTCGGGAATTCGGCCGAGGCGATGCGCTCAAGCCGATGGGCGAGCTGTCAAACAAAGAACACCACCTCCCCTGAACGCCGTCTGGAGAAGAGATAAAAATCAAAAAACCAAACCATAAATCAAAATTCGCGGAATCCAAGCCTGGTCGCGCGTTCCCTGTCCCATATGCAAGCATGAAGTTCGTCCCACTTTGTTTCCCGGGGGGGGGGGTGGTTTACCGTCCCTCCCCATGTCAACTCGTGCAACTCAGTGAGATCATTGGTATATCTTTTTTTCCCCCTCCGTCTCTTCCCTCAATAGCACTCTCTCGACATCTGTCTGTAGATGGAGGCCTTCAGCCCTTCCAGCCTCTTGCGCTGCTCGAGCAGCGTGTCGTACTTCTCCTGGGTGAAGGTGCCACCGCCCGACAGCTCGTAGTGGAGCTTCTGGTACACCTCGTAGAATGTCTTGAACTGGCGTGCCTCCTTCAAGATGTCAGTCGACACACGCTGACGCTTCTTCTCCGCCACAGCGACATCGATGACATCGCCGTCGGCCTCCATCTTGCGCTTCTTCACATTGATGGAGCCGTTGGCGACGGTCACGGAGCGGTCGCGAGAGCGGTCGCGCTCACGCTCGTGACGAGCCTCATCTGCTGTCTGCTGGTCCAAGTCAGATGCGTTGGTAGGCGGAGAGGATGCCAGCGGTGACGACTTCACCGGGCTGGTGTTTTTGTTCTTGGTGGTGTATCCAGGTCCGACGTAGCTGTTGCTGCGGGACGAGCTCTGCGAGCTGTAGTCGGAGGGCGGTCGCTTGTAGGAGACGGCAGAGTGCGCTGCGCCCGAGGCCCTGATCTCCTTGCTGGTGCGCTTGCTCAGCGGTGTGCCTGAGCTAGAGCTGCTGTCATCAGACGTCTCCTCGCGGGGCCGCCTGTTGGGAATCGGCCGGGCAATGACTTGCGGCTTGATGACCTCCTTGGGTGCGGAGGACGGCTTCGCTTTCTGCTTCGGAGGTGCCGAGGCTGCCTCTTTCTCCTTCTCCTTCTGCTTCTCAAGCCTCTCCTTCTCCCTCTCCTTTTCTCGGTCCTCGCTGTCCTTCTTCGCCCGGGGCACAGTCTTGGACAGAGGCGCTTCCGACGAGGACGAGTCCGAATCTGAGATGAACTCCTTCGAGAGGACACGGCCGCCCTTGTCCTTGGACTTGGCCCCGGCCTTTGTCGGGGACACCTTGGTGGCAGCCTTCTTGCCCACCCACTTCTTCTCCATCTTCTTTGCTGGCTGCTTGGTCTGTGATGCCTGCCGCGACATGGGCTGGCTCGTCGGCTTCTTTACTGCATTCTTGGTCTCCGGGCCAGACGGGCTGCCGTCCCCGGTCCTGCTGCCGCTCGAGTCCTCGGCATCGTTCGCCTTGAGCTGGGGCGTCCTGGCGGCAGGCTGTGGCGGGCCCTTGGCGATTGTCGGCAGGAGCTTGCTGAGGCACTTGCCCTTCCCACGCTCCTCCTTGGGCAGCAGTCTGTCCCACACAGGCTCTGAGGCGCTCATCCGCATGCGGTCGTACCGGTTGATGGCATTGTTGATGGCCAGCTGGCGGTCTCCTTCTGAGTCGTAGTCGTACTTGAACACGTCCAGCTCCTTCCAGTACAGCTTCTTGAGGGTGAACTTCTGCAGGCTGTCGTCGAAGTCTGCCACCTTGTCGAGTATCTTTTGGAAGTCCTCGTCGTCGCCGGGCCACCGCGACCGCAATTCCTCGTGAGATAACTCCTTAGCGGCCAGCTCATGCACGATGGGCGCCCGGAGCTCCCGGGCCTCCTCTTTGGCCTGCTCGGCAGCCGACAGCGTGGGGTTCAAGGATGGGGAGATGCCCGCGCTGAGGGCGGGGCTGTTAGGACGAGACCTGCTGATGGCGGTGGCCATGGATCCTGTCTTGCCCGGCAGCAGTTTCGTCTTGTTGCCCTTGGTCGCACCCTGCTTAGCACCCGTCGTCCTGATCGTGGATGACTCGAGTATCTTGGTCCTACACGCACAGACACATTAGTATAGGCCGTGCCCAATCAGGGCCACCATGCCACACATACGAGTTCTCTTTCTTCTCGTCATTGGCCTTCTGTATGGACTGCTTGAGCTTCAGGAAGTCGTCCTCGGTCTTGGCATCCTGCGGCTTGTGGCGCGCTGCAGGGCCCTTGTAGGAGATCTTGTCCCGAGCCACCTCGCGGCCCTCAGCCAGTCGGGGGTATCGGCTGAGTGGTGGTTTCGCGAAGAGGGACATGGTCGGGAGTGGTAATCTCTCTGCTTGGTGTGTCGAGTCGGAAGGATCGGTGAGATAGAGGTCGAGGTCGGTGATTTCTGAGGATTTGGCAATCTTGTGGACTTCGGTTTCGCTGCCGTAGAGGAATGACTGTTGCGCGCGAGAGAGAGTCAAGTCAGTAGGTGGTTGCTAAATAGGGCGATGCCCAGGACAATTGCCCATCCCGTTCGCATTGTTCCAATTGAGGATAATTCCCAGGCGCGACACCATTGATCGCATGCTTGGGGCAGTGTAGCCGTAGGTCTTTCTTTTGTCCAGCGGCAGAACAATAGACGGTCACCATTCTTCGCATGCGCAACCCCCCCCCCCTTCTCTCCACCATGGAGCCCGAGAGAAATCAAAAGAGGACTTACGGGAACATTCCCCAGCGACAAGTGTATGTCCTCCCCATCTTCCACACATTGTATGAGGTCCTCGATCACATCGTCGCTGAGTGTTATGGCAAAGGCCTGCAGAGGGAGGGCATCTGCGGTACTGTCCGAGCTCTCCAGCTGGAGGCCGGTCTCGGGTATCCTCAAGACCATGTCCGATGTTGTATGCAGGTTCCCACCTCGAAGAGCGTGGATGTGTTGGGATTCCGCACCACAAGACCAGCAGCCGAAGCTGTCAAGGTTTGGGTTGAGGAATATGGAGGCGTTCCAAACTCCTGGAGACTCGGTATTTCTTGGGTATGCTCTCGTTTTCGTCTACGGAGGGGGGGTTGGTTTCGGAATGGGTGACTAGAATCGCAGTGCCCCACAAGAGAAGTGAATCTCTGAGGCAAAAGTAGTTGTGAGTTTGTTTGGTGTTGAGTGGTGAAAAAGGCAGCACACCACTACATGACTGGTCGAGGTCTATTCTTTTCGTTCTAGAGAGAGAAAGAGAGAGAGGGAGAAGAGGGGGGGGGGGAGGAAGACAGAGGAAGGGTGAGGGCCAGAAAGAAGAGAGATAGAGAGGGGGGCGAGTTGGGAAGGGTGAAGAGGGTTCCAAGGGTGAATCAGGAGGTAGGTGTGAGGAGGTAGAGGCAGAGGAGATGAAGAAGTCAAGAGGGTGGAGGAGAGAGAAGAGCTCCTTTGGGAACCAAGCCAGCTGTGCTACCTGGCATAGGTTGAAGGAGAGGCGGAAGAAGTGGGAGGAGGAGAGGTACTTCGTATGGTGTATGGTCGGTCTGTAGAATTGAGGTATAGAGTTGAGGCAATGGGAGAGAGGCGAGGCACCACACCCAGGCAACGCCCCAGTATGTAGCACAGTAGCAAGCAGCAGCAGAGGGTGTAGCGAGGACAAGGCACCACACCACACCACACAGTACATAGTACTAAGAGGGACTGGTGGGGGGGGGGGATGCTGCAGCAAAAGACAAGGGTGGGTACAGTATGATGGCACTGCAGCCGTGGACTGGGTTGTCTGGAACCTGAGCAGCCAGCCTTGGCCTAGTGCAGCCGAGAGTGGAGCCCTCTTGATGTTCCGGCATGTACCCCCAAGGCAAGGGGAACGTACCTCGCAGTAGGTAGCTGTGGTAGCCTGCCAGACCCCAGGTCATGTCATCCCAGCCTGTCAGGCCTGTTCTTCAGCGCCTCCCAAAGTTGAAACAGCCCACTATGCTGGTGTTTGTCCCAGCACACACAGCTGAACCAGGAAAAAAAAAAGGTCGAGTCGGCAGCATGTAACTGCTTGTAGGGGACCACCAGGTAGGGGGAGCTACTTCAGGCTACATGAGGCCTGTCTCTGGGCTTGTGTGCATCGCAGCAGGGAACATGGATCGACGGCCCAGCATGATTTGGTTCTAGGTGCAATTTGTTGTCAGAAGACCCTTTGAGCCTTTTGCAAAGAAGAGGGGGAAGTCCAGTTGGTGCAAGTTTGCTGAGAAGGTCAAGTAGAAAGCCACAATCAGTGCATGTGAGGTCTCTCTGGTGGGCATTACTATACAATCCCCATGCAGCCACTCTTTCTTTCCCTCGACACAAATAAAACAAAAATCATCATCCGTCTGGAGAATTGGGGTGTGTGTGTGTGTGTGTGTGTGTTTTATTCTCTCTTCTTTCTTTTCTTTTCTTTCCCTTTTGCCAGGGGTGTTAATTGAACCGGCTCCGGAGGCGACATCAGAACAGGCCTGGGCAGGTGGCCCGTCCGCCGCCTCAGTCGAGATGACTATGGAACTGTCAATGCGTTTCGAACCTCGAAATAGCACTGGGCTTTGTCCCTCGGCCGCCCGCTTGGCGTTCATCCATTGCCTTGTCACCACAATGGTACAACAAGGAGGGCAGTCAGTCAACTGTCATTAGGATGCAGATTCATTCAAACCTCTTCTCCCACTTCCTCCTCTTCCCTGTCCCTCTCTCCACGTATCTATTAGTCCGTATTTGTGGAAATCAGCTCATCTGCAGGTAGGGAGGGGGCGGGAACCACACATTCCCTCATCGTGTCCTGGCCCTGCCCTGCCAGGCGGAACTCGTCCGTCGGCTAGATCATCCGCCTTGTCAAAAAAAAAAAAAAAAAAAAAAAAAACCCAAGATGAAGAAGAAATCCATTAGCTGACGTTCATACCTCAACAGTCCCCCACACCGGCGATCTGCCCAACACTGTCTTCACCACCGCCCACTCCGGCGTCCAGTTTATGCCCTCTAACTACTTTAACCTGGATCAATCACGCAATACGGTCAACATGGTGAAGATTCAATACGAGAATGGCAGCACTGTTGCTGTCGACACTTTTGGGCAGAAGCAGACCTCAGGCACCTGCGAGATCGACTACTCGGCACAGGAGGCAGACTTCTGGGACTACACGGGTGACGTGGTTGTACGCAAGTTCCCTTATGATCCTAATGACTGGTATTATGAGACAGACTCTATTGTCTAGAGGGACGGTTCGTCCTTGTATACAACAGGAAAAGTTTGTGCTGCTTTATTGCCACGCGCCTGGGAGGTATATGATGTTATAGCTTAAGAATTTAATTATTACCACACTACTTGTCTTTTGGTGCTTTGACGCTTGTCTAGTAGGGGATAGTTGTTTGTGCTGTTGGACGCTGTTGATGCTTGATACACTCCTATGGGATAAGTATGGTGCCTTTGGATTGTAATTACTGTAACAGGTGGTGTACAAGAACGAACGGTAGTAATTTGCGTGGTTGTATATATAGTATAATCGCAGAAGACCAATTTTTACAAGCACACAGACAGGCTGATTCTTTGGAGGCCAAGCATCGACTTCATTTTCCTCCATCTTTCTCGTCGATATTTTGTCTAGCAAATTACCTAGTCACGTTTCCTACTAAAATTCGGCAGCGCCAACCAGAGCATAAGCTGCACAGCCAGCAAGCCCAGAACAATAGGCTGCAGGACAGCCACACCTTTCGCCTGGGCAATAGCACCGACCGCAAAGGGCAGGACGGCTCCGCCTCCACCCCCAAAGGCAGCCGCGAAGCCGATGGCACTGACGTGGAGGTGCTTGGGCAGAGACTTGGAGACGGCGATGATGACGGCCGGGAAGAGGGGCCCTAGGAAAAATCCTACGAGGGCGATGGCCACGGCGGAGACAATGAATTGGGGGACAAGCCAGAAGAGGAGCTCGAGGGCCATGGCGGAGGATAGGTAAATCTTTTCAAAAGGAGGGAAGGACAGAGTCAGCCTAGAGTTGTCTTTATTGGTTGAAGGGATGGATTATGAAATAATTATGGGGAAAAGAGGAGTGGGAAGAGGAAGGGGAGGGGAGACTAGGTCAATCATACATACCATCAAAGCTAACCTCTCGCCCAGCTTAGGCGTCACAAACCCAAAAAAGACCCGTCCCACAGTCAAACCCAACCAGAACCCCGTGGCCGTCATACCACTCGCAAACGCAGCGCCTTGCCTCACCTTGATCATGAACGTGACAATCCACCCGCCCAGAGCAACCTCCACGCCCACATAACACAGCAGAAAAGCAGCACACAGCCACGACACCCTAGCAGCAGGCATCTGCCACAGCGCCTCGTGCATGCGCGACTTGCCTCCTCCTGCGCCTGTGTTCGTCGTCGTCGGGTGCGCCTCTCGAAACACGCGCCCCGTCACAGGCCAGAACGCCGAGAGCAGGACGCCCACCTCGACGGCAGACACGGCAATCATGACGTAGTAATATGCATACCAGCCCAGACCGAGCTTGGTGATCATGGAGGTGGCGATCAGGGGACCCAGCACGCCGCCGACGCCGTAGAAGGCGTGCATGACGCCGAGCAGCTCGTTGGCGTTGGCCATGGCGCCGACAAAGGCATTCCAGGCGGCGTCGCCGATGCCGTTGCCGAAACCGGCGAGCATGTAGACGATAACGAGGACCGGGTACGGAGGGTGCTGGGAGATGACGACAAAGGCGACCAGGTGGCATCCTCCGCACAGGGCTGCGGCGCCACGCTGGCCGAAGTGGGTGTGGATCCAGTTGTTCAAAAAGGCGGAGAGGGTGTAGCCTACGAATGGGGTGAGGAAGATGAGCGAGATGAGGGTGTAGGAGAGGTCGTAGTAGGGCCTCATGTAGGGGATGATGGCGCCGTAGCCGGAATCTCCGAGGCCGAGCACCATGAGTGACCAGAAGGCGGCTAATACGCGGTTTCGGTTGCTGCGGGGGTAGTTCCAGCGCTCTACGGGCTGAGAGGCGATGCTAGGCGCCGGAAGGGAGGAGATGCCATCTCCGAGGTTATCGTTGTCATCATTTGAGGTGGTGGTGGCGGTGGCGGCAGCAGTGCCAGTGTTAATTGATGGGCTGCTGTTGCTGGTGCTCTTTTTAGTATCGTGTGCAGTGCTTCTTCTCCTGCTTGATGTCCCTGCTGCTAGATATGGAGGTTCTGGTTCATTGCTTAAAGTCTTGGCTGCGAAGGGTGGCGATGGTCCGTCGTCGTTGAGGGGATGATGACCGTGGTCGGGAGCTTCTTTGAGCTCCATCGAAGTGGCAGATCTGCCCAGCATGATGGCCACCGTGATGCGTCACCAGAGTTCTTTTTTTTTTTTTTTTCCTCCAAAAAAAAATTTGCTAGAAGAAAAGGTCAATATGCTGAATGAATCAAGAACAAACTGTGGTCGGGAGGAGGAGGGGGAAGAAGAAGAGGGCGTGGTGGAGATTGTGGCCATGTGAGGACCCAATGGATGGATTGGATGTATAGTGGATGAAAAATGCTGGTCGACACTTTTGATTGTCTGCCCAAGTTCATTCATATGCCGTGACGGGAACGGATAAGGGTCAGCAGAGCCCGTTGCGCTAAAGAAGAGAGTACTTACTCAAAGGAGGATCCGGAGTGGAACATTTCTCGCGGGAATAGAATACAGAAAGAGAGGAGCGAAGGTCAGAGAAAGAGACCCTTGGCGTTTCTCTTCCTTCTCCTCACTCGACGGGATCGGTGAGGTCGATCCTTGAGGAGGAATCGACGCCAGAGGGATCGTCGTGTGTGTAAAGTGGTGGTTGTCACTGCGAGTCACTGCAGCGGAGAAACAGAAGTCCACGTAGCCAAGTAGCACCGGACTGGATAAAAGTGATTAGTGCGCAGACTTTAGCATTCGTATTATTGCTGTGACTCTATTTCATGTTGAGAGAATAGGACATGAACACTTCTAGAGAGTTCCCATGGAAATGATGATTTGCATCATGGCTCTCTCTCTCTCTTAACAAAAAGATAGCACAGATACTTCAGTGGGGTCGTTAAGTAATAATTCATTCGTACGTAATTCCTTTTTCCTTGAACCTATGCTCAGTGAATCCTATCAATCTCAGCGATGGCGATGCTTACAAGCAGTACTTTAGTGATTAGTGAGCGTCTCATCGCTTACGGTAAATCCTCGATGTCGGTACTTGAAATAGTTGTGCAAACGTTGATGTGGCCGAGCATTTGATTCCTGAACGTCGTAAGTTTTCGATTTGGTCGGGGGGACCGGTTCCAGCTAGAAAGATCCCGGCCCGGCTTTCCCTCCCACATCTACAGTGAAATATGGATATTATCCGTTGCATGGCGCTAAACAATTGTAGAGATACTGCATCTGACAGCTATATAGACCAATCGTGCGTTCCCAGCCACTAGGAGTGGCCACTCCTTACAGCTACTGCACCCGCATACCGGTGTTTCTGGGAACAGAAATGCCCCACGACTACAAGGATGATTGTGTTAACGTCCGAAAGTAAGTCTAGGGTAAGTACAGTCTTCCTTTTTCTTCACCAGCTAACCGGTCTTCCAGTTTCCAACCTGTTGCTTCCCAGTCTCAGAGCTTCCCGAAGGGCATGAGGACGAGTGGAGCGGCCACCTTTTCGCCTGACAAAGGAGAGTAAACAAACAAAGCAATTTAAAGAGAAACCGCCGGCTCGGGAGTTGAATCCCGAGCCGGGGGGTCATAGACCCCCGTGTCCTCGACTAGGTCACGAAATGCAAGCCATCCTTTTGTTCCAAGGATATCCTCCAGTTCGCGGCCCCGTCTCACCCCTTTAGGGATCTTATTCCTAGTGAGGGGGCATTTGACAAAGTGCCCTATTTCCCGTGGCTGGCCACACTGGCAACTCTGTCCAGTGTGATCATGCCCAAACCTCTCATGGTAGCTGACAAAGTCGCCGTGCCCTGTTCTCTCCGCCAGGTATCGTGCGAGGATACCCCTTGGCAAGTTCAGTTCCGGTGGCCTGTTAGTCACCCCCAAGCTCCAATTTTGATACCTGGATGGTTGGTTCACCGCCCACCAAGAATCGAAAATTTCCTTCCGCCGCAGCTTCGACATTCGTCGGGCGTGCGAGATCGTAGACACCCACGACTACAAGGAGCCTGGGTTCTGGGTATGAATATCTCAGTAGATGCTCTCCCCCCCTTCCCTTCCACCGCCTCTCCCTCGTCCGCAGCAGGGTTCTTCTTTGTGCCGTCTACCCCACGAGACAGACACTGGTCCGCGAGTTGCTTGCACGCGCTCTTGTTGTACATGGCCTCTGGCCATCCCTCGAAACACTTGGGAAGATGAGCCGCAACGATCTCCGTCGGGATGGGCGGCCGGTCCTTGTGCATGAGCAAGAGGTCATGGATACTGCGTTCTGCGATAAAAAAATGAAACACGGCGTTGTCGCCGTGGACCATCTTTGGGCAGGCCTGGGACGTGCAGAGCCCCTGGATCATGGACCACATTTCTTCGAAGGCCGGGACACTTTCGGCAATCTCGTGCATGAGCGGCACCTTCTTCTTCCGCGCGGCCTTCTCCGCCTCGGCCAGGTCGCTTAGGATCACCGTCGTCCAGGTAAACGAGCTACACTTCAACTCTGCCTTGCTATACTTTTTCTCGAGGACCTCGTGGGTCCTTTTCCATATCTGGAAGCAGATATCGTGCAGCGTATCCCAGTTGAACCCGACGTCGGCTAGATCCACAGACATATAAATCTGGAACAACTCCAGGATGTCTGCGGGCTTCCAGCTGTGCAGGCGGCTCACCCATGTCTCCACGAACTGTTCCTTGTCCTTGTTGGTCTTGTTCAGCTGGTTCGCGAGGCGGGACAGCGCCGATCGGCTGTACATGACATTGATCATGTCCTTGAAGCTATCGTGGGCCTGCCGGCAGTGCTGCTCGCAATTGTGAATCCGAAACTCCATAAAAGACCCGAGCACGCTGTTGTCTTGCAGGCGGCGCCACTTCTTGCCGTTGACGCTGCCCAAGAAGTGTTTTTTGTAGCAGTGCGCACGGCAGCTTGCGATTGTCGCCATCGAGTGGCCCAGTGCCAGCAGCCACTTCTTGATGCACTGGTCGAGGGTCTGAGGTCGGCCGCCGACAAAGAGCTGCTGGACGTCTTGTTGGTGGATCAGGTACTCCATGTCAGGCCAGGCCATCGAGTCGGGATAGGCGGCTCGTCCGGCGATGTAGCAATGCATCATGGTATAGATGTCACCGATGCGGACCGTGTTCTCGTGCCACACAGCGCTGTGTACAGAGGGGGGGCATTCTGTCAGTCATTCTTCAAAGACAAGGCAGCAGGGACTGGAGGAGAGAAATGCGTTGACATACCAATGGCGGGTTCGATACTGATCATACTTGATCAGCCCGCAGTGCATAGGGTTCAGCTTGAAGAGAAATTCAGGCTCATATAATCCGCCGCGATGGGGGAAATACGCCTGCCGGGGTGCGTCTTCCAACACCCACGCTCTCGCCAAGGACAGGGCTTTCTCAAAGTTTTCATATCCATAGGGCTTCGCCGCTTTGGCTCTCTCGACATCTTGGTGGAACAGCCGAAGCCTATGTTCTGTCCATCGGCTGGCACTGATGATAGTGCGGATGTGATTTGCCACCTCTGTGCACGGCTCATGTATGTTTGCTCTGCCCAAGACTTCGTGTATGTCGAGCAGCGCCCTAAAGGCGAAGACAGCCCAAATGGCCGCCTCATTCTCATGAATCACGTGTGCGATGCCACGGGTGATCTCATCCTCGAACAGAAAGGAACCGAACTTGGTGAGGACCTTGAAACACATCAGATAGGCCTCCAGAACCCCCCAGGTATCGGCAGGCGTATCACCGTTGTGACGCGCCTTGACACAGCTAGGTGGTCTTCCCAGAAGATGAATATGATAGACAGAATATGGGGTGTAGAAATATAGCTCATCCTGCTCGCTGGTGACCGTGTGGGTGCGGTCCGGCTGGTGGACAAACAGGTCGAATTTGTCGCTGTCGCCTTCGTCGTTGGGGTTGAAGTATTGCAAGGCGAGGAGCATGGCCGGAAACCTCCACACAGGATACTTGGCCTCGGGAAATCGACTTGGGCGAGTGACCTCGAGGCTGAGCTCGATCTCGAGTCGGCGGATGAGGTCGATGGCAAGCCGGGTTCCTGCAGAGGCCATGACGAGGTCAATCTTGCCGTTCTTGTAGTCTCTCCAGTAATTCTTGGCCATCTCTCGGATTTTCTGCTGCTCTATGAGGAAGGACATGATGCAGAGCCAGAAGTCGTCTTCGATCTGCTTCTCATCAGGAACAACAGTGGTGGTGAATGTGTTGTTGTTGTGGTTGTTCGTCTTCTTGCTCTTCTTGTTGTTCTTCTTTTGTGTGGGAGAAGTGCAGGGACCTGCGTCATCACACTGGCTGACGAGGTCATCTAGGTCATCATCGAGGTCATCGAGAGTCAGGGCGGTGAACTGGTTGATGGGACAGGCGACAGTGGTCGATAACGCCTTGGTCTTCTTGTTGGCCTTGTTGGCAGCGGTTGTAGCAGCAGCTGAAGATGCGGATGATGCGTTGAGAAGCAAGTTCCAGGTCTTGAGGAGGATGTTGGTGAAGTAGGAATGTCCCTCATTGCTCTCCCACTGGCCGTGGGCATGCTGCACATACCACTCGGTGACCCTCTTGCGGGTGGTGATGGCGCGACGGAACGCACTATCAACCACGGCGTCGATGATGAAATGGCCCTTTCCGGTTCCAGTGCTGATGGCCTCAGCCATCTGCTCAAAATCGTTGGTCCTGATCTTGGGCCTGTCAGCGAGCTTGTAACCATTCCTGGCTGCATGGGTGCACAGCCATTCTTCAATGTGCTGCGTGTCTTGCTTGTATCGTTTGTAGGTGGCAAGCAAGCCCTGATTGGGAGAAATCATTTCTGACATAGCGGGAAGTTCTTTCTTGTGGTTCTGGTTCTGGTTCTGGTCTTATTGGTGATGGTGATGGTGTTGTTTTCATGTAAACAAGAAGAGGAGGAGGGAGGGGGAGGGGAAGGGGAAGGGGATGGTAGTGATAGAGAGAACGGGAGGACGGGAGGACGGGAGGACGGGAGGACGGGAGGTTGGGTATGTCCTCAAGATTGAGGGGTTGGGCAGAAACAATATGTTGGGAGGCAAGAAAAAGCAACTAATGCAACCCCGCCTGGACAGCTGCCTGGGCTTGTGTTACAGTACTTAATAAACCCATGGGTTTCCAGTATATTGACTAGAGGATGTCAACAAATTAAAAGATGATGGGCTGAAAAATATCCTTAGTCATCATGATGACCCGGGACGTGATGCTGCCTCTGCATCGATAGTTCCGGTGAGATCTCCTGGAATATCATTCTCTGGAAAATAAAATATTATTTTGATCTTGGGCAAATACAAATGTAACTATGATGCTCAGTGTATAAGGTGCGTGGACGTACATACTTCTCACGGCCTTCTGCCTTGTCACTCTGCCCTCCGTCTTTCTCTTCCTCTCGCACATATTCGATTGAGTACTCAAGTACTCAAGTCCACATCCCACAAAACTGCTGATCCATGGGGGAAGCAATGTCCAGCTGATTCAATGTATACAAAAAAGAATCAAGGGGAGAATGAGTGTTCAAGTTTCTCAAAAACGATTCTTCTATTATTCCTATAACAGATCACTTCGTAATCAAATCCTTCGTCCTCAGTCTTTGCCAGTCTTTCCCAATGATAGACCCCTCAGCCGAGAAGGCCATGTTGCCGCCGATGATAACCTTCCCTTCTGACGCCATCTTGTCCGGTTTATCTCCGAACTTTCTTCTTGCTCTTGTGCCATCTCGATACCAGCATTCAAATCAAGGAAATCATCTGCCAGCACGATGGCTCTTGGGCTTGCGACTGGCAGCTGATTGAGCCGCGCGAATCGTGACTTGGGTGTGAAATCGTTGGAATAATTGCTCAGCGTCCTGGGTGGGAGGTCGAAATGGTCCTCATGGTATTCTACTGCCGTGACGGGCTGCAGGTCGAATAGGTCCTCATCCTCCTCTTCCTCATCCTCAACTGTAAGTGGCATCGGCTGCACCGTTTCATAACGGTCGACATCGTCCGAGTAGAGACTAGACGAGTACGTCGGACATCTCCTCGGGATCGGCAGTGACGCCATCGAAGAAGGTGTGCGGCCCTCGACATGAGAGCTGGATGTCCGAGAATCGCTGCTGCTGATGCTCCCGTACCCGCTGTCCGAGGCCGACGAGCTATTCCATGAGCATCGATCGCCGTCTTGAGACGAGACGCTGCCACCAAAGGTGCTGCGATTTGGTGTTCGCTGTCCACAGGCATGGCAGTATGGTTCTGCTGCCGCAAGTGTGTCGCTGGTGTCTCTCTTCCTCTCCATCACCTTCACACTTTTTCTGAATTTCTTCAGCATTTTGGAAAATGTCGTACTTGTTCGATTCGTTCAGGTCTTTCAAACGCCAATGGTTGATCTTTATATTTGGTGGTGAAGAGGATGTTGAGGGAAACGGATTCCAGTCAAGTATACTTCAGCTGATGAGGTGAAGTTGAAGAGGCTAAGTAGCAAGAACAGAGAAGTCTGAGGAATAGTACTGGGACGAACATGGCCAGTTTACCATCCAAACTCTATATAACCGCTGCACGTCGCTGAGACGGTGAACCCTTGTCCACGCATTGCTGAGGCCCGCAGACATCGGCATCCCAGCAAAGAGATGCACCCCAAACCGATCTGAAACACCGTCACGACTGACTCGACACTTGCCACACACCTCCTTGAAGATCTATTCTCGAGGGAAAATTCATTGGATATCCTTCTTCCTCTCGACGAGTTTTGGGTCTTAATGAAGCTTTGTCCGCCAGATTTTCAAACCTCTGCCGAGACATGTCACGGTGAGTCCTGAAGAGACGGACACGGTTTCGGTCGGACTTGAGGTATTCTCATATGATATACACCACACCATGCTCGGAGTCTCTATTTATAGCACTCCCGCATGATCAGGTATGCTGTTTACTTCCATCTCACAGCGGGTAGTCCCGCAGCCTTGCCCCAAAGGATGGTGCAGGGCTCTGTGAAAGGCGATTGATGTATAAGACACTAGAGTAAAATGTTTGGGCCAGCTAACAGAGATTTTAGCACTCTAATACCAATATGGTTTCCAAGTTTTCGTCCGAAAGTGCTTAAGAACCGGTTCAATGTCAGTATGCATTATGCTTTCTACTAGTTTTCTTGCGTAAGGAAAGTATGACGAGATATAAGGAGTTCTAGCCAGTGCATGCATTGGTGATCACTTTTGCGACAGAAAGCCTGTGGTATAAATGTTACATTTGTAACTTGCATATCGAATGGATTATAATATTTATAGTGTTACTGATATTGAATCTTAATTCTTGTTGCGAGTTGAACGAGTTATAGTACTCGGTTACTTGTCTCAGCCCTTTGTTCCTCTTCACCAAGTCCACCTTTTACACTCATAGAATTCCACATCCAAATCGCGACCAATATAGTGCCGGCTAGCAAAACAAAAAGCTGCACATTTATCGAAATAGCAGACCAGCCCACATACCTAGCGTTATACCAGAGCACTAACGCAACGAGAAACTCGATAATAACAAGATCTACCATAACCAGTGGAATCCACGCAATAAACAAGTCTTTCCTTCGTGGCTTATTATAGCCTTCGAATTTGAATAGTAGCATAGTAGCTATCATAACTGCTACAACAGATGTAACAGCTGAGCTGGTGAGAAGGCCGGCCGAAGCATCGAGTAAAGAGGAATTATATCCACTATTAATATCGTGAAACTCATCAAACGTTAAGACGCCTAAGGCTAGACTGCTGAGCAAAGTTGCGATAACAGTGAATGTTTGATAGAATCGTTGCAATCTATGAAATAGGAGAGTTGCTCGAATATTCAGTGCTTTATTAACTGCAGATAATTATATTATCATATTAGTTCTCAAGTGCCTAGGAAACTATATTCCGGGAAAGAATAGAATATTGAAGCATAAGTAAGTACCTTGCACTTTTGCGAATGCAGAGTTCATCCCTTTTGCCATTTTCAATACTCCCTCACAGGTGATATAAGAGCTTGAACGCTAAGAGACGAAAACTGTGTTCGTATATATTGTAACTTCTATCATGAACTCAGAAACCTGAAATAAACTGCGGAAAATCATTCAGCTAATAAATAAGCTGTCGAAAGACTTAAATTCAAAAAAAATGATGTCATTCTCTTAAAAATATACTAAATGACGACTGAGGCTTGAATATTTCAAGTAATGACAAGTCGAGCATAAACACCACCCTATGATAATCGTGAGCTAATGGTTCGCCCGATACTGATGCTTACAGTCTGTCCAAACACAGTGAAGCTTCTCCTCTGCCTCTTTCTCGGCGCCTTCCGCTGCAGGATACCGCAATAAATAATAGCACGCCCAACGACACCGCTTGCATCGTCTTTCAAGAACCCTTGCCAAGCGCGGGTGACTTTATAGGCTACAGAGAAGGCATCTTCGAGCTTCTCTTGGCGCAGTATGCACGCAGCCCGCTGATGCTTCGTGTTCCACACCGATTGCTTCTCACCATGTTCCCCTGCTTCATAGTCTAGAATCTACCGGAGGATATTTTCTTCTTGAGCTCGATCCCCGACTTTCCCGCTGATCGCTACATGCGTCTGAAGTGCTGCGCAAAGCCCGTAAGGCAGAATCATCGACAACCTTTACTTGAGTCCAACATACACGAGGCACCTTGTGACAGGATCCTAGCAAGGTGTAGTTTGCTCATATGATATTGGCACAAGGCAATGTTACTAATTTTATTAAAAATTAGACCTGAATTATCAATGCATGGCTTATTGTAGGAGGTATTTTATCAAATCTGATTTAATATGAGGTCGGCCACCCTTTCAGCCATGGCATAGACAACACTCTGCGGATGGCCAGGAGTCAAGAAGGGCATGGCGCTCGTATCCACCACCCGCAGGTTCTCAAATCCAAAGACAAGACCGTCGCTGTCCACCACAGCAGACGCATCCGTGGCCACGCCCATCTTGCAGGTGCCGCTGGCGTGATACACCGTGGTCATGCTCTCCCCAATCCACGCCCTGATCTCGTCATCGGTCTGCACAGTCGACCCAGGATAGGCCTCCTCGGCGTCGGCAACGCCCATGTCCGCTAGCGAATCCCAGATGGCACGCTGGCGCTTGAAGGCCTGCACCGCCAGGTCTAGATCCGCAGGGCTGGAGAACCAAGCCGGATTGACGTCGGGCAGGGTCAGCATGTCGGGTCCGGCCAGCTTCACGGTGCCGCGGGACAGAGGAGCGACCAGGCAGCTGTTGATGGTGGCATAGTTGTGCCCGTCTCTGGGATCGGCAGTCTGCTTGTTCTCATTGTCGCCGTTGTACGCTCCGACGGGGAGCCACTCGATCTCGGGCCAGTCGGACGGGAAGGCTGCGTCGAGGGCCGAACGGGTGCTGTTGGTGAGGTTGCTGCGGTAGGGCTCGGGCAGTTTCTCCCATCCGTAGTAGCCTGGACCAAAGATGCTGAGCGGTCCGCTGGCGGTGCTGAGGTATTTAGCCACGACTTCAGCCGCGAGGGTCGGGTTGTTGAGCGAGGCAGAGCCCGTCTGGACATTGACCCGACGAGCAGAGCCAAAGATGGGGTGATCCCAGAGATTGCTGCCCACGCCTGGCAGGTTGCGACGGCATTGGATGTCGAACTCGTCCAGCTCGGTACAGTTGCCGATGCCTGAGACCATCAGAAGCTGAGGAGACTGGAATGCGCCAGCAGACAGGATCACCTCGTTCCTGGCCGTGAGGGTAAATTTGACAGAGCCCGTGCCGAATGTTCCTGCCGTGAGAGCAGAGACGCCGGTGGCACGGGTGGTGCTGTTGCTTGTAAACTGGATTTCAGTTGCGAGCGTGTTCTTATAGACGGTCAGACCGGGCAGTTTGGCGTCGATGGCTGCGTGCAAGAACGAAGACTCGGACGAGGACCGCTGCCCGTTGGTGGGATCGACCGTCAAGGCGGCATAAGCAGAACCTAGCAGCTTTCCGCTGCTGAGGCCCGTAATCTGAGGCATGCCGGCCGCGATAAAAGCAAGTCGTGCCCAGGTTCCAAAGGGATCCACCGAGTTGCTGAAGGAGACCTGGACGGGTCCTCCACTCGGCAAGAAGGCTGCCGGGTCCTGAAGATTGGTGGAATTGGTGTAGGAACTGTTGGAAAAGGCCGTGTAGTTGACGGACTTTTTGAAGTAGGGGAGCATGTTATCCCAGGTGAAGCTGTCGTCGTCCACATCGTCTGCCCACTTCTGCATGCTGTCGACGGTTGGTCTCTGGTACAGGAAGTAGTTCCGCGCGCTGGAGCCGCCCAGAGTCTTTCCGCGGGCATAATGAAGCCTTCGTGATATGGGCGCAGCCTGTTCCGTTGTGGCAATGCCCCAGTCGATCAGTGGCTGGAAGTTGTCCAGCTCGCTGCCCGTGAAGTAGGTTGCATAACCAGGCACAACGCTGAGGTTGCCGTTGTCCGTCTCGTAGAAGCCGCCGGCCTCGACGACAGCAACGCTGGCATTTCCCTCTGCAAGCCGCGTTGCAAGCGTCAACCCGGCCGTTCCACCGCCCACAATAACGTAATCGTACGTAGCGTTAGTCCCTGGCACACCAAAGAACGACTCAGAGAGGCGCTGTGCGCTGACAGGATAAAAAACCCTCAAGAGACATAATACAAGGAGCGATGCCCAAGAGCATCTCACCGGAAACGACACCATGTTTTTGTGAATGCCGACGATCGGTGGTGGTGCTCAAGAGAAAGTTTTCGGCCAGGCAGCTCTCGAGTTGAGAGCGAGAGAGTGAGAGAGCGGGGGGGAGGGCAGGCGAACTCAGGTTTTACCAGGGCGTGATTTTTTAATACAAAATATATACAAACCTTTTGGATCATCACGATTTGAACTGCAAGTGGCGGGAATATCGCCAGAGGCGGTGGAGCGGGATGGGTCCTCATCTCATTGGGGGGGATCCTTTGGCCTGCACATATGGTCTGTTTTCTCCTCTTCGATAGCTGCAGCCTCGGAATAAAAAAGCTCCCCACGGCTCTAAACACCGACGCTACCATACAAATGGTAACGGTAGATTGGATCACAATGGAAGTCTGCCCGCTGGTTCTTGCGAACCTCCAGACGACGGCGTACCCTTTATATATTTTACAAATTAGAGAAATGTAAGTATGGTTTTGAAACATCAGCAGCGCCCTTGCGAATTCGAAATGAGATCCACAGACCATGCATGCATGACACCACATTGGGAGAACAAAGAAAGAAAGAGGAGGGACAAAGTATATCTTCTTATAATACTAGTATGAAATTTACATCCTACTCAGTATTGTATCATATGGTAGTAGTAGTGAACCCTAATGCCATGAGTCGCGGATTCTGATCACGAGTATTCTCCTCCCTCTCCGTCTTCGGAGAAAATATCAAGATGGGGCCCAAGTTCCATCCAACCAGAAGGCCGCGTGGATTAAAAACATGGACGAGCGTGCCTCCCAGCTCCCAGGCACGCCTGGGTGAGGTGTTTTCTTTCTGGATAGGGATCGACCGGACCAACTTGATATAAATTTTGCTAGTTCGTTTCTTTGGTCCACAAAACGCGATGAGTTCCACATGGTAAATATCGGCGTAAACTTTATCATATATGTACGACGGGCTTAAAGCAAATGCTGTGGGTATGACTTGAGATTTCCACCCCTCAACCCTCTCCCCTCTCCATTCTTTTCATGCGCCTAGGGTCACCTGAGGATATAGGTTTAAAAATTGATCCCCTTTGCTTCACCGAACGGCACCAGAAACCGCCTTAGATTCATATTGTTTTGTTACGTGCGAGGTAAACCCATTAATGTCTCAAAAGTACGACTTCATGCTTTGCTCACTCCCAGGCCCAAGCTTTTTGCAGCGGTGAACGGATCCTTATCTGCTCCTCTCATAAGAAATTAAGATTGCACCTTCTGTTCCTAGCATTTCAGCTTTCGGCTGCTTGTCTATAGTGCGTCTTCGATCCAACAGGACCCCCACATTCGAGACGACACTTTTTCTCTCTGCCGGCATTAGTCGCGATCGATCATGCACTTAGAAGGGACGGAAGCTTTCTGCGGCCCGATGATGGCACATGGCCGTTTACGTATTGGGTTGTCAAGCTAATTCCCACGCCCCCAGGAATAAAGCAGCAGGCCCCTGGTAATGGGGAGGGATGTCGTAACCTCAAGGGCTATGTAAATTACCACATGGGCATGGATAGGAACTATACCTTTTGCTAGGATAGATAATATCATTATCTCTCTCTTCCTCCCCCCCCCTCGCTCCAGCCCGTTTCATGGGCTGTGTGGAAAACTTCTTAGGACCTCTTCTCTCGTTTTCCTTCATACATAGAACACGGCCGGCCCACCATTCACTCTAATAATACACAGCAATCTTTGAGGTCACGGTTCGCGAGTAAAAAAAGTCATTGGAGGGGGGGTTTATCATACGTACGTCGTCTCGTACCTTGAGAACTCGCCATGGCCGCAGACATTGCCTGGCACATATGGGTTGGAGTGATCGTCACAATCGTCCCGGCAACCTTTTTGGTTGCGGCACGGTTCCTCGCGCAGATCCATGGCCCATCCGCACCGGGCCTGGGTGTTGATGACTGGTTGGTGTTGGCATCTCTGGTGAGTTGGCATGGCACAGACACAACATAAGTTACCTCCCAAGAGGCACGCCCGTCGATCAGGGGAACTAATCAATGTTACCTTTCAAAAGATTGTCAACTGGGCGATGGCCGCCATACGGTTCTACCAGGTGTGCAACCTGAGCTACGGTCAACATGCCGCCGGCCTCCCGGCCTCGACCGTCTCCAGGTTCCAGATCTCCTTCCTCGCCGTCCAGGAGGTCTACTTCCTCAACGCCGTGCTCACCAAGAGCGCCCTGCTTTTCCTGTACCACCGCATCTTTGGCATCTCCCGGAAGTTCACCATCGCTATCTATGTCGTCGGCGTCCTTGTCGTCAGCTACTTCGTCGTGTGTGTCGTCCTCTCCATCGCTGGGTGTCAGCCCGTGTCGTATTTCTGGAACAAGGAGCAGGCCGGACGGTGCTTCAACGAGGTCAACTTCTTCCGCGCCAACGGGATCACCAACATGCTGCTGGACATCACGGTACTCGTTCTTCCTCTCCCCATGGTCTGGAGGCTGGACCTGGAGCTGCGGCAGAAGCTTGCCGTGACGGGCATGTTTCTCCTGGGCTCGTTGTAAGTAGCATCTTCCTCTTCTTCTTTCTTCTTCTTCTTTTCGCAACCCTCAACCAAGCCTTTCTGACCAAGGGTGCTCTGCTAACGACTACAGCGTCTGCGTCACCTCCATCCTGCGAATCCTTGCCTTCAAGACGTCCAAACAATCCGACCCGACCTACACGACCATCGACTCGGCCATGTGGTCTTCTATCGAGCAGTCGCTGGGCATCGTGTGCGCGTGCCTGCCCACCCTGCGGCCGCTGTTCCGGATGGCCCTGCACGGCGACCGGCAGGGCAGCTCTGCGCGGAGATCACTCGCCGTGCGGGACTCGATGATCAAGGGCATCAACCGAGGGCCTGGGTCGATCGCGACGGCGCCGAGCGAGCAGTACATGCTCGCATCTGTGCTGGAGAACCCGAGCTCGAGAGACTCGCTCAAGGAAGGCGACTCGCCCAGGCCTGATTCCTTTGCCGATACTGGCAAGTTTTCTCATCCAGGGGCCATTCGACACTCGACTCGTATCTGGAGTGGTGATACGTAAGCAGAAGGGGGAAAAGAAGACGGGAAAAAGACAGAAGAAGAAAAAAAGAGAGAGAATCAAGAGGGTGCAGGGAAGGTGAGAAAAAAGAGAGGAAGAGGGGGGGAGGGGTGCTGGAGGAATTATATGGGATTCCTTTCTTCAAAAGGAGACCGTGATGGCTTCCATGCATGCGTCATATAAAGGGCTCCGAAGATACAAGGATATATTCGTCCACCACAGATGCGAGATGAGAGACTTGGCTCCGATGTTCTTTCTTCCTACCAGCTCCTCTACACGCCACGCCTCTTTCTCAAGGGCCATCGACCAGTCGCATATAGATAGTGTCCTCGATTGGAGCAAGGAAATGCGTTAGTGGCAGAACAAAGCGAGGAGGACGACGGCCAGATGATTGGGAATCCCGAGAGTATTTAATGCCGCGGGCAGGTCCTACAGCTACATGAGTAAGGAGTAATGAAGCAATGAAAAACACATTTCTTGACCTGTCAAATTTACTAAACCATGTTCTTGCGGTGTGAAAAGACCCAGCATAACTTTGTTCATAATAAAGAGAATCATTGTCCTCTCCGTCTTGAGCTAAGGATCGAGTCATCACGTTGTCCGCAGTTGATGGGTTGACAGGCGTTTGGCCCCCCCCCCCAACCCAAGACCAATCCTCCCCTCCCCCCTTCGGTACCACCAATCATCATAATGGACGGCATACATTACGCATGGCTCTCCCACAAGGGTGTGTGTCGAGGCTGTGTAAAAGTATGGAGGTCACAGACAAGGGGGGACAAACACTGCAGTGAAAAGCGGCAGCGCTCGAAACCCAGCCAAGGCCTGTCAGTGCCAGGGAATGTCATCACTCATACTGTATCGCTTGAAATTCAAAAACTATAAATTGAGAAGAAGAAAAAAGAAAGATTCTAAAGCTGTTTCAGCTGTTCACTGTCCAGCAAGCTTTGTTGCTTCTTCCCGCGGGTCGATTCGGCGATTCTTCTTTGGAGGGAAAAATCCTTGACTTTTTTGTGGATTGCCAAAAGCAAGGACGGGAACTAGAGGATATGATTTTATCCCGTTGATCTTGATTTTGGCGGGTGGGTCAAGCGCTGTGTTAAGTACATACTGTTGTTCATGTTCAGAAGGTGGATGTTGTTGTTTAAGGAGGCGGTGGAGTTTATGTCTTCTGCGTTGTCACCAATTATATCTCCCACGTGGACCTGGGATATCCCAGTGGCTCTGCCCGCTCTCAGCACGCACTAATGGCACTTCACTGACGTCTTGACATTTCTTGGCGGCTTGCTCATTATTTAGGGGCTAGGTTAGGGGATGGAGGGGTGCGCTCAGTGTGTTGTTAGGCGGATTAGAGGCTCACCCTTAGGCCCTAACAGGCCCCCAAAACCACACGGGATCGTTAGGTAGTTAGTGGGGCTCAATCTTACCTAGCCCCTATCGTGTTTTGATTGCTAGTAATTTTAGCACTACCTAAACCCCCCCCCCCCGGCTCTTCAGGCCCTGCAGGCTTGCAAAAGGCGGTAGGCCACTGGCAGCAGCAGGACCCAACAAACAGTTTGCTGGTTGATGACGTGCGCGTGGGTTAAATTTCTCTGTCTGCGTGTACGACCTGAAGCCTGCCACCTCAACTCTCTCTTCCTGTCTCCTATTTTCCAGCTTTGGATCTCGACCTCGCCATCCAAACTTCCCCCGTCTTTTCGAGCAGTCCCTCGACGACGTGTCACTCGGCCGAGTCGCTTGCCCATTCCCCACAAACCTTAATAGACAGACATCATCGTTTGTCTCTTCTCAAACCGCCTTGATTGTCCCCTGGAATCCTCGACTATCCCGATCCGTGCAATCGCCAACCGCGCCCACTAAACCCCCCCCCCCCCCCCCAACCGAAGACCACGAACCACGAGTGGATCCGGGACGGTAGCAGCAGCAGCAGCAGCAGCAGTAGCAAGCAGTCACGATGTCTGCAACAAAAGAGAACCAGCGTGACTCTGGTGAGGAGGACAGGAAGCTCGAGGGCGGTGTCCTGAGACAAGACTCTGCCCCTCCTGCACCAGCGTCCAGCGGCCTCCATCCAGCTGTCTACATCGGGTGCGTTCCTCTCTTTACAACATCCACCACTCGAGGGCTAGAACACATAAGGGCTCTTCAGTTGTGTATGGAAATACTAACCTTGACGACGCAGGGTCTGGATTGCCTGCTCCTCTGGTGTCATCATCTTCAACAAATGGGTTCTCGCGACCGCCAAGTTCAGTAAGGAAACCCCTACAGCTCCACGGAGACAACCAGTCTCTACTTGGCGCCCCTCCTCCTCTGCTCCGTCCTATAAGTATATACAGCTGCTGACATGAGATGCTCTTGGGGGGAAAAAACAGACTTCCGTAAGACCTATTCCTTCTCGATAGTTGGGCTCGCCGGCCCGACCCAGTGAAATCTCCTCGACTGACCATAAACACGCACAGCCCTCTTCCTCACGACATGGCACATGTTTTTCGCCACGGCCATGACCCAGTTCATGGCTAGGTTTACCTCCACGCTCGACTCAAGACACAAGGTCCCCATGAACACCCAGACCTACATGTGAGTGATGGCGGAGCCCAGCAAGCTTGTCGAGAGACGACAGCAGGCAGGTTGGACGATGTTGACGGGCATGTCACAAAACAGGCGCGCCATTGTCCCTATTGGTATCATGTTCAGCTTGAGTCTGATCTGCGGGAACGTGGCATACCTCTACCTCTCGGTCTCGTTCATTCAGATGCTCAAGGCAAGTCTTGCAGGGCCCCTATTGCATTTGTGGGTGTGTGGTGATCGGCAGTCGTCTGACAAGCTTGGACACAGGCCACCAACGCGGTTGTTACCCTCTTCGCGACCTGGGCTTTTGGCATCGCCCCGCCCAACATGAAGGTTCTTGGAAATGTCGGCATTATCGTGCTCGGGGTGGTCATTGCTTCGTTTGGCGAGATCAAGTTCGACCTCGTTGGTTTCATCTGTACGTGTTGGACTGCCGAATCGTGGCTTGCTTGCTTGCGAGCTAGCTGGCGAGGATTGAGCTGACCTGAAGGGGAAACCAAAAATTTTTTTTTACAGACCAGTGCAGCGGTATCGTCTTCGAGGCCCTCCGGCTCGTCATGATCCAGCGCATGCTGAGCTCCGCCGAGTTCAAGATGGACCCTCTGGTCTCCCTGTACTACTACGCCCCGGCCTGTGCCGTCATCAACGGTGTTGTGACCATGTTTGTTGAGGCGCCGCGCATGTCTATGGCCGACATCTACGGTGTTGGTCTGTTCACGCTTATCGCCAATGCCTTTGTTGCGTTCCTGCTGAACGTGTCTGTCGTCTTCCTGGTGCGTCACAAATCTGTTTCTTGGTGTCGAGTTGAACCCTCTCCCGCTAAACTGTTCTACTCTACAGATTGGCAAGACTTCTGCCGTTGTCCTTACCATGTCCGGTATCCTCAAGGATATCCTCCTCGTCTGTGCCTCCCTCGTCATCTTCCGCGACCCCGTCACCCTCCAGCAATACTTTGGGTACTCGATCGCCCTTGCTGGTCTCTGCTACTACAAGCTTGGCGCCGAGAAGATCCAGTCCGCGTTCACGGATGCCCGCCTCCAGCTCGGCACCATGCGCCAGAACCACCCTGCGCGGGCAAAGGGCGCAGTCGGTTTCTTGGTCTTTGGTGGTATCCTATTTGGGGCCTACCTGTTCTGGCCCAGCCTGCACATGCCGCCTGTCATCACCACGCCATCGGGCTAAACCTGTACACCAAACTGCAACGACGACAAATCATCAAACTTGTTGGCTGGGCTGTATCATGCAGGTTCGGCGTTTTGATGGGATTGAAAGGGGAACCAAAATGAGAAATGAATCTAGCACGGCAAATTTGGGGTGGAGCGGGAAATTCGAGCATATGCAGCAAACGGAATAAGGCTGCTCATAGGGTCTTGTGTGTTATAGAGACTTGCTTTCTGTGAGGTGGTGTACATTGTCTAGGGAGCCGTGAAGGTCTCCTTTTGGGGGAAAGGTGTACGATCATGAAGAAAGAAAAGGAAAAAACAAACCGGTCGAGCAATTTCTGGTGCTCTCGGAGTGTTCGGTACAAATGTTTCTAGGTTGCCGTGTCTGAAGCGCGCGAGGCAAGACGGCACTTCAATCTTGCCAGGAATATATAGGGTCAGGTCGGCTGTAAATTTACGACATGTATAGAAACTATGGCTGCCCATATCAGGAATAAAATAGCTGGGTTTTTCTTCCGAAAGCAACCCCCCCCCCCCCGGGCCTTGTCATCATTTTCTGCTTCAAAACTCAATGAGAGGTGTTCAGAGCAGCAGGTCTTTGGCTTTCATATAATTTAACGCATCGGAGGTCCTTCAACTGTAATTATGACTTGGCTCCTCCGTGAGATTTGCAGCCTCTGTGAACATGGGTACATAACTCTCGACAGTCTCGGACGCGCAGAGACTCCATCCACATCAACCAGGTCATGAATAATCCCCAATATAAATCCTCCTAGTCAGCAACCCTCAGAACAACCTTTCCAAAGTGCGACCCGTCATACAGGAACTTGAAAGCCTCCACGGCCTGGTCAAACACAAACACGCGATCGACCACAGGCCTGATCTGGTGCCGGGCGTAAAAGCCACACATCTCCTCAAACCGGTCCCGCGGCCCATTGATGATGCCCCTGAGCGTCACCGTCCTCCTGAGGGCGAGCACGTTGATATTGGTCAAATCGCCGTCCCGGTCGTCCTGTTTCCCGCTCACGTAGCCGATGCTGTTGATCACGCCGCCAAAGGTGACGCAGTCGAAGGACTTGCGCAGGGTGCAGGCGCCGCCGACCTCGAAGATGATGTCGGCGCCTCGGTTGGCTGTGAGACGCATGACTTCTTCGTCCCAGTCTGGGTAGGCTTGGTAGTTGATCAGGTGGTCGGCGCCCAGGTCTTTAGCCCGGGCTAGCTTTCCATCAGAGGACGAGGTGACGATGGCTTTTTCCGTATTCACCCATTTATTGACCAGGTAATCAGCCCCTGGAACTTATAGCAGAAGAGGGGAAAAGGGAGAGAGAGAGAGAGAGAGAGACCGAGGTCATACTTACTTGTGGCTCCGCTGGCCTTGGCAATCTGCATGCCACTGATACTAACACCACCAGTGCCCTGAACCAACACGACCTCGCCCGCCCCGCCCGCCTGGTCTAGTGGTCGCATGCCGTTGATGGCCATCCAAGCCGTCACGCCAGCCACAGGAAGACAGGCAGCCTCCTCATCCGTGAGATAATCGGGCGTCCTGACCAGGCCCGTCTCGGGGAAGACACGGTAGTCCTGGAGCACGCCGTCCTGTGGCAGGCCCAGGCCCGAGGCCATGTGGTGTTCTCTGATCTGGCCTGTCAGGTGTGCCTGGCAAAAGGTACCCATGACGCGGTCTCCGGTCTTCCAGGACGAAATGCCGGGGCCGGTGGCCGTGACCTCGCCGCACATGTCCGAGCATAGGACAAGAGAATTGTTGGACCTGCCGTCGAGAGTCTTGTGGTGATTGTAGAGGCCCATGGCCACTTAGGGGAATATCAGCACCTCAGGTCGTGAAGGGGGAAAGCGGGGGCTAGTGCTGGCTGACCTTCTGTGTCGCGGTAGTTGAGTGAGACAGCCTTGATGCGGACGAGCACCTCGCCATCGCCTGGCTTGGGCACTGAACCAGATGTCTGGAAGATCTTCTCGAGACCATCCTGGTGCGTTCGCCACTGGCGATTTACCTGAGCCATATCTTTGCTTTGAATGGCTTCGCTGCCTGGGATGATTGACTGCTCCAAGAGTGAAACGCGCAAGAGATGAATTACAGTATGAGGTTGCTGCGTAGACAGATTTTGCGGGGTGCCTTAGTTCCCTTATTAATACCTATCAACGCCACGCTGATATGATAACACGGTACCGTTAGCCCTCGAGATATCTAGGAGCTCAATCCAACGAGAAAGAAGGAAAAAGAAACAGAAACCCGTCGCTCGTCTCGCAGGAGGGTGGATACTTCCTATGGCATTTATCTTCGTAGAGCACCCTGACATAATTATTGGTGACCTCATATCTCTAGGGTGGTGGGTCCCAATCATCATGATGGTGGAACCAGGCTGGTTTTCTCTGGGGCTCGAGTGTAGAGTGGATAGACGGCTGTGGGACGGACCATCGAGGAGGATGAGTTTTGTGTTGGTGATGCTCACGGTTCATGAGTACTACTTCGTATGTATATTGTGCTGAAACCTATTCACTGGTCAGACGAGTTGTACATCATTGACACGAAAGTTCAAGGACAATAGCCTGGATTGAAAAGTTTATCATTTTACTTTGCTTGTCTATAAAGATTTGGTGGTATTCCCTTGGCTAAGCAGCTGCAGCAGGTCTTGCTACAATAGTAGCCTTGATACTTTTGAGAATAAAGAAACTACTTGTCGCAGTAAAGCTCTGTGGACGATATTAGAAAAGAAATTTTTTGACCAATAAACCACCACCAACATCATCATCAAATCATAAACACACTGCGCACAAGCCACCGTCGATAATCCTTTCTACAACCTGGCTCCAATGAGGAGGGAAAGTCAAGAACAGGGTTACGGAGGACCAATCAGAGGGGAAAGACTGACTTACAACACTACCACAACAGTGTACGGCGAAGACGGGATTAAGGCGGGGGCCGTGGAGCACACTCGGCACGACCATGTGGCTCATTGTCTTTTGGGATATTAGAAGCCTTCTTCTCAGAAAGGAGTTGTGCATCAATCGACGAAGGGCAACTCTAGAGCTATAAAACCAGTGTTGGATTATTGAACTGTTTTTTGTTTTTTTTTCTTCTTCTTTTTTCCCTCTCTTTCTCTCTCTCTCTCTCTCTTCTGGATTGTTTATTCTTTTTGTAAAAGAGTTTGTTCCCTAGGGGGAAAGCCTGCTAGCCATGGAAACTGTTGACGGTCAGGCTGTGGTGATAACGTGGGTAGGGTGTTGTTGTTGTTCCTGTTGTTGAATGAGATATTAGACCAAGGGAAGGCTTTGTAGAAGCTGATATGGACCGAGTGGACTGTGCCTTTCTTGACAGAAACCCTCTTAGATTTGAATGGTTTCAATAACTTGGGTAAGGCTGATCTGCCTAGAACGTGCCTAGTAATGACTGCTCCTCTTCTAACCAGCGTCAGGTGGCCCAAGATCACCGTCGAGGCGGCAGCAATGCCCTGATGGTACCCTCAAAGGACCGCACCTTCTCTCGCTATCCTGAACGTGCTCGAGCTCAGTTTCTTGGGTGACTCACTCAACTTTTTGTTTGACTTGGGATGATTATTACTTCTTTGTTTATTTTTATTATTATTCACTGCAACAAACCTTCCCCCCCTTCCACCTCTCAGGACCGAGTGGGAAAAGATTCCGCCATATTCATAATATTCTGCTCAACACCATGACAACTTCACGAAAACTCGTCACCCTGCGCAAAATCACCCACGTTCAGCCCATGCAGGGCGCCAGGTACAAGCGTCGCTATGAAGTAGCCACCATCGGCGGCGGGTGGACCGTCGTCGTTTACCGCGGCGACTTCGAGGCCGGCCAGCTGGTCCTGTACTTTGAGATTGACAGCTTCATCCCCGCGACAAACGGACGCTTCAGCTGGGAGATGTTTGACACCCTGACCGAGTTTCGAGGCGAAAAGGGCTACCATGTTCGATCGCAGATGCTCGGTAAGCAGCTCTCGCAGGGTCTCGCCCAGCCGGTCGGGGCGATGCCTGAGGTCAAGGCCGTACTGGAGGGGCTGCAGAAGGAACATGGCGTGGAAAAAGGCACACAGATGGCGATGGAGATTGCGTTTGAAGACAGAATTGGCATCAAGAAATGGGAGGTCCCGTGTGAGGTGCAGGGCCAGATCCTCGGTCCAGCGCCATCATTCTTCCCTCGGCCGGCGAGCGAGCGAGTCCAGAACATACCCGACCTCTTCACGCACAGGCACCTCGACGAGGTGTTCCAAGTCACCGAGAAGCTTGATGGCGTCTCTATGACTGTCTACAGCGTCGTCCGCGGCTCGAAATGGGACAAGTCTCTGCCTGCTGTGCCTGTGGGCCCAGGACAGGAGACACAGGACGTACGGCTCGGCGTGGCCAGCGCGAACAAGGACCTCGACGAGCGAGGCAATGATCTCTACTGGAAGGCGGTGAGGCGTCTCGGCCTTCCAACCAGACTCAATGAGCTCGGTGACCGCCTCCAGAACGTCGCGATCCAAGGTGAGCTTGTGGGCCCCACCATCAAGCGCAACAGCATGCGTTTCCCGGACAGCGCCGAGCACGAGTTCGTTGTGTTTCAGATCTTCGACATCGACAAGCAGGAATATCTACGGCCCGTGGAGGTAGTGGACATCTGTGAGCGTACGGCGCTCCCACACGTTCCCGTTCTGGGCTACTTCAAGCTGCGACAATTCGCCACGAGCCTGAACGAGATATTGGCCAAGGCTGATGGGGTCGGTATAAGGGGGCAGAGCAGAGAGGGTTATGTGTTCAAAAGCATCAGCTCGCGGAAGAATTCTGCTTTCAAAGTGGTCTCCAACAAATGGCTGCTCGAGCAGGGCGAGTAGCTGATGGGCTACATCATATCAATAGTAGGGCAGATGTAAGCTTTAGGTTGTCCAACAGCCTGATATTGAGCTAAAGTCCACATTCAACACGTATAGTGAATGGGAATCCTCTTGTCACAGGACCGAGACTGATAGAGACTTTGGGTGCCTGGATCTCAACACTCCATGAGACCAGCAGCAGACCTGAGGGTTTCCTGCCGTAGACGAAGTGTAGATATCCCATCTACAAATGACTCTCGTTGTTTCCGATTCGCGAACATCAGTGTTTCAATCTAGGCCTTTCACTGAAATTGCTTCTTGTCTTCTGTTGTTGGCTCAATGCTAGCCAGATGTTTAGACTACCCAGTCCTCTGCCATTGATCCTGAAGTCATTGTTACACGAGGTTATCATCAATCCATACAGCCGCCCTCAGCAGTAATTTCTTGATGCGCCATGGAACTCAGCTTCATATCTGCCGTCTTCCATCTCTCCATCTCTCGGATCTAATAATACACAGAGACAAAGCTCTACACTCAAGTCATCACACACCACCACCCCATCTAGCCTCGGACACCGTCGGCGGACCAGAACCCACGTTGCACGGTTACGCGTGCGCCGATGAATCTTCCTTTCTCCGAGTCCGACACGGCCGAATTCACGGACGGAGGCATCGGCAGTCCACGTCTCCCGAGGATGACGACGAACAGAAAAAGAAAAGAAAAGGAACGGGGTCGATAGTCCAGACCTCTTCCAAGTGCCGAGACACGCACGCACACGCAGCAAGTCAAGCGAGCAAAGCCCCTATCGCTTCTTGGCCCGTCACCTCCACTAAGGTTCTAACGCCAAGAAGGAGGTTTATGGTGGAAATGAGAGAGGAGGCAAAAAATCTGCAGGCAGAGAGCCTAGAGGGGATGGGGTTCCAGATCCAGGCCCAGGCCCAGGCTCTCCTCCCTACCACGCTGCCCGGCGCCCTTACCTCTGCTTCCCTCTCACTCTCACTCTTGTATCTGTATCATGTTTTACTTGCTCCTTGTATCTCTTTTGCCCATCCCCCTTAATTGAATGGATGGATGCCACCCTCCATGACCGGCACCACCCCCGCCGATGGAGCCGCTATGGTGGGTTGCTATGGTACATACAGTAACCTTCCAAGTAATAGGCTGGCCCCTTGTTACTACAGCAAGGCATGACGTGTGTGTGTGTGTGTGTGTGTGTGTGTGGCAGTATTGTACACAGGGCGCGGGATGAAGCACCCTCCTCCTCCCCCTCCCCTATTATGCGCGTCAGCTACCTCCCGAATGGCGCCGTCGCTGCAGGGTAGGTGGTGAGTTGTGAGTGCGAGTGTGCACAGAGAGAGAGAGAGAGAGAGAGAGAGAGATAGTTCGCGTCCCCTGCGAAACGCAGACGAAATTGAGGGGCGGACGGAGGTGTGTGTCTTGGTTGAGGTAGGTGCCCAATTTCTTCTCTGCCACGTCTGACCTTGTTGATGATACTTGCTACCCTATGATGGAACACACCCACACCCCCCTTTTCGCTCTGCGCCAGACGGTGTGTAGACGCCCACCTCATGCCGTCAGCAGATAGATCGTCCAATGTGCATATCCGGGTTCAATTAATATACATAGTGAAACCAATATGGGCTGTTGTTCGACTGGAAAGGTCTAGGCCTCGGCCGTCTCCCCCTCCTCCTCCTCCTCCTGCTGCTGCTGTGTTTACCACACCCCCCACGCCCTGCACTGATCGACCTCGCAGAAGGCTGGGATCTTGGAAGGTGACCATGTGTGAGTGATTCGTCATAATCATCATCATCGACTGACTCTTTTTTTTTGGGTTCTGCACCCAGCCATCAATATCTTTCTTGTGGCGCATGCCTTTCTCCACCCATGCTCGCGGCCTTCCCCTCCGCCTGGACGAGGGCCAATATGGGAGAGGACGAGCCCACCTACGATACCCGTGCCTGAACCCACGGGAAACGCGTGGGAGATTTCTCCGTGGCGCGTGTGGGCTGCGGTCGGCATAATTCATCGAAATTTTACCTTTATATTCAGCGACAGGGTGTGTCCAAGGCCTGAAACGACTAGCCTTTGTGAGGTAAACTACCGTAGGTAGGGGGTTTTGTGCGCCAATGTGAGACCGTCTTGTGTTCAAGGGACAGGCAGAGGGTACATGGACGCCATGATGAGCGACTACTGCCAGGGCACCCGGCTTAGTAGACAAAAAGTCATCAGAAGAGGTTCAGCTACCAGTGCAACGGCGAGGCCCGCTCAGCTGGCTTGGTTGGTACACCAGTTGACTGCCCAGAAAACAGCCTCTCTCTCGGTCTCGGCCGGTCTAATTAACGGAAAATGGCCAACATAGGATGATGGAGATAATGTGTGTGCGTGCGTGACGTCAAAGGTTTACGCCTCCTCTTCCACTGCTCTATTAACCCGATGGTGATCATGGCGTGTTTGAATATCCAGCTAGCAGGGAAGGAAAAGAAAGAAAACCAAGAAACACATATCTTCTCTCTGCGTCCCCCCCCCCCCTCTCTCTCTCCCCTCTCTCTACCTGGATGATGCCCCAATAGTCCTTCTTTCCAGAACCGAAACCCCAGCACGGATACCACGGTTCGGCATAAAGTCGTAAATCAGTGGGGAGGGGCCATGATGACCCACCATGCAAGTGACCCCAAGGAGGGGCTGGTAGTATGTGGAGCAGAAACTTATTCGGACGCCGAAAGTTTGGCTTTAGAGTTATCAAGCAAGGTATTGTGAGGCCTTCAGAACCGGGGTGGAGGAGGCGGGCCAAATTGTTACCATATTTACCCCATTTCGTTGTCTTAGTTATTGTCCCCTTCCGACCGGTCATGTTCCGGGGCTTTGAAGCCTGTTCTGGAAGCTTTGGTGCCGAAGCCCGCTTGTCCCTTCAGGGGTTGTTTTTGGGGGGGGGGGAGGGGGAGGTGGTGTGTCCCGATTGAGAGACCGAGGACTCGGGTCGGGGGGGGGGGGGTTGGTGCTGCTGCTCGAGTGGCTGGGTTCATCATATTGTGGGAGGTCTTGCAGCTCGTGCGACACAAGTAAGCTGACGATGGTTGGTGTGGTTGGAGTTGAAGACAAATACAGAAGCAGTGAGGGCATTTCGGTGGCTACTCATGATCCCAGCACAACAAGGGCGCGAGGCCAAGTCGGCGCGCTATGTGCGTGACTATGCTACAACGAGAATGATACCTGTTTGCATGAGCGTTGCGATGGTGACATTTTTGATGGTTGCTGGTGGTACAATCTACTTGTATTACAATAGTGCACAGTGATCATGTATATGACTTCTTTGCTTGAAACCTGCTGCTGCTGCTGCTGCTGCTGCTTTTTCCCTCTCAAGCATCCAACTTCTTCGCCGACCCAATCATCGGCGCCGGAGCTAGATTTCCTCCCGCTCCAGAGGGCGCCGCAACACCCCCACCACCAGCACCAGAACCCGTCCTTGGGGCTGCTGGTGGCGCCGCCAGACACCTCCGGTAAAAACCCTGCGCCAACTTGACAGCTGGCTCGTCAATCCATATCGTGACCATATCGGCGCACCAGAACGTGACAGGCAGGAGGATCAGCTGCGGCAGCAGGAACGAGACCTCGAGCCCCAGGATGCCCGTCTTGGGCAGCGGGAAGCGGTTCACCCACCATGGGATATTTGCCAGGTGGGTCTGGATGTCCGGGCCATCCCACCCGACGGCGGTGTAGATCCTATCGCCGAGGATCCAGAGCACAGGGCCGTGGACCAGGTAGAGCGCGTACGAGACACGCCCGAGATACTGGCAGAAGCGCGTCTCGAAGAAGTGGCGGAGCCGGGGCAGCCGGGGGGTCGCTGCCACGAGGAAGGTGGCCGCGAAGAAGAGGTAGAACCACTTGTAGTCGAACACGGCCTGGGGCTTGAGGAAGGAGAGGTAGTACCAGCCGCGGTTCTGGCGGAGGAGGGCGGCGTCTGTCGTCAGCGAGGGGATACCGCCGAGGTAGACTGCGATAATGAGGAGGTGGTAGTAGATGAACTTTTTGTAGGGCGCCAGGGAGGTGAAGAGGCGCGGGAGCTGGTTCCTGGCCGAGAGGAGGTCAAGGTCGGCGAGGAACATGCCCATGATGAAGAGAGCGCAGTACCACCCGTCGCAGATGTAGATAAAGTAATACATGAGCCCGACGGAGCACCACAGCCTGGCCCGCGTGGTCAGGTTCGAGAAGGCCAGCAGCACCGTGTAGACGACGATAGACCCCTTCATCTCGATGGGGATGCTCCACAGGTGAAAGTTGTAGGTGAACCAGGGCTCGCCGCCCGAGTTGAAGACGAAGCTGAAGTTCTTGAGCTCCGCGTACCACGCCCACAGCTCGTCACGCATGCTGCCCTGCTTCCTGGCGCCGCTGATCCAGAGGCCACCAAAGGTGTGCCAGGTGAGCATATAGAGAAACGTCGTGGCGATGAGCGGGATGTACAGGCGCATCCACCGCCGGAAGAGCTGCGAGCCAAGGTTGTCGGCGAGCTTGGACTGCTCGCCCGCCTGGATGAGGCTCAGGGGTTTTATCGACAGGACGTAGCCCGAGATGATAAAGAAGGTCGCGACCGCGAAGTGGCCGCCGTTGAAAAAGATCCTGATCCCATGGAAGTTGGTGAAGCGGAACTGGTCCTCAAAGCCCCATGCGTTCTCGATGATGCGACCCTCCTGGTGGTTATGTGCCCAGAGCTCGTGGTGTTGTATGTACACGAGAAACGCGGCAAAGCCTCGCAGCCCGTCCAGGTAGGCCGTCGGCCGTAGTGACTGTTGTGGTGCGCTTGGTTTTGACTTGGGCCAGACTGTCGACCGAAGCCGCCTGAAAGCCCAACCGGCTGTGGGTGACTGCAGGAGCCCCGGCGAGGCCAGCTTCAGGTCCATCAATCTGGGAGTCTTCCACGTCTGCTTCTCGTCGTCCCAGTCCAGATTCGAGACGTCGTCCCACTCCTTGCCGTCTAGTATACCCAGTCCGTGGTGTTTTGTTGTCGCCATCTTGTCATCCAGGCTGCCCCTGGCCGATGATGGGAAACTTGAAGCGGGTGATTGTGCCAAGTGACCAAACCCCAGATCTGAGGTCTGGATCGAAATCGAGAGGGGCGGTGGGTCTCTCCCAGTCCGTCTTGTTGATAGATTCTCAAGAAACGATTTCATGGACGCCACGTTATGTCGAGCATCAGGAGGAGAATCGCTTCAATCTTTCGACCAGATTGATCTAGCGGGAGAGAGTAATTTGCTTGGCGGCCAACAACAACTGTGGCTTTGTCTTTTTTTCCTTTCTTCCGGCCTCACAAACCAGACCAGATCACCCGCTTCGTCTCTTTCTTCGTCTCGGAGCCGTGATCTACTCTATCGGTAATTTCGTGCCGCCCGTATGTGTTTGCGTGCTTGGACGATTAGTGTATTCCTTCGATCGTCCGTTGGCTCCAGGCTATCGAATCGTCACGCGCCGCAGCTGAACAGAAAATGTAGGATCGCAAGGCAAGAGTCAAAGTTCGGCCTTCATCCACTTTCACAAGCCAGAACTTCCACCCCTGGGATCACCACGGTATTAAGCAGATCTCACCTCAGCGCCGAGGCTGGACATGGGGAGGATGGATCAAGGCATGCGGGGAGTTCTGCGGGGGAGGGTACCACATGGAGCACACCGTCGACTCCAGTCTGAGGCGGGGAACCCTGTTCGATGCAGGGAAAGAAGGAGGAGGAGAGGGAAGGAAAGGGAAGAGGGGAAAAAAAAAAAGGAAGAATGAAAATTCAGGTGAGATTTCAAATAGCGCGCAATTAAAAGTCCCCCTTTCGTAATTGTGTGCTCACTGATCAGCGCTGGTGTGGTGAGTAAAGTGACACAAACATGGCCTGATGAGGGGGCTATGCAGTAAGGGAGAGAAGAAGATCAAGGTTCCGAGGACAAAACGGCCTGCCCTTTGGACGCCAACGAACAGGCAAAGCGATTCAAAGGGAGTGCCAGTTCTTCTCGCAGGGGTCAGAGGCGCAGGGTGTGTCCCTCGTAGCAAAGAGAAATATACAGTAAGCAAAAATGAGAATGAAAATGGAAAGGGTATGACGTTAAGGCAAGATTCTGATCTCAATGGGAATGGAATATGTGTGTGTGTGTGTGTGTGAGAAATCGGATATCAGCTCGTCGGCCCGTCTGCAGCAGATTGTGGCAACGTGCGGATGCAAGATGAAGAGCGACGCACCTGCATGATAATACAGCCATGTTATCAAAGTACTGAAATCTCTGTCATGATTGTGTAACACACACTGCCAGAGTCCTATGTAGATAGAGAGGCCGGCCTTGGGCCTGCATAGGTGACGACGGACGCATCATACCAGTTCGGGTTTCGGGAACAGGTTTTTTTTTTTTGTGGTCACTGCAGAAAAAGGAAGGTCAGAAGTCAGATTGCGACGCCATGCCGCCCAGAGCCCACCACCCGCCGAGTCCCGTCGCACGACCTGATCGACAACTGAGGAGGGGCAAAGAGGCTCCTTGAAGGCGGGCAACAGCACCGCAATGCATTCTTCCCCACGGTGGTTTGTCAACCTCGACGAGAGATTCACCCTCACATGCACGAGATTATTAGCAATACCGCGGCTCTGGATGGCGGCCTGCAGGGTTGATGCCCAACAAGACCATGCGATTGGGCCGGCTTCCCCAGATTTCCCCAGACGCTGCTTAGCTCGCGCGAGAGCTTTTCTTTGCCACGGCCTCTTGGGTTTCTCCACGCTCTTGCTAGCTCTCCAAGATTTGCTCTCTTGGTGGCTGTCAGTTCCTAAGTCACTGGACCTGACTACCCATGGACCAGGGCGGGTACATCAGGTAGGACAGGACCCGGCGGAGCGGCCATGGGTCAGCATGGCCAAGCCAATCAGTGGGCGCGATGCATCCCAATTGAGAGTGATCGCTCATCGCACACCCTCCTTGTGGATGCGTGCCCGGCACTAGACGACGCCGTGCCGACTGACCACCCAGACCCCCTGCAGACGAGGTAAATGCCAGCCTGCCCTGTCATGCTTGATGATGGAATTTTCCCACCTGCAGCTATACTTGCTACTGCAGCTGCATTAGCACAGTAGTCCCGTTCCGCGGACATCGCCAGGCTCAGGCCGTGATTACAGAACAGAACAAAAGTGTACCATCGTGTGGCGGGGTAGCCATTCGTGATCGGCAAACTTACCCCTCCGGGTCTGCATGTGCTCGGAAAGCGACCACATACAGGACGCGCAAGACTGTCATCAGAGGGAGGGAGTGGGAGCGGCAGTAAGAGCGCCTGTCGCGCGGCCAGGGAATGACTGACTATGCGCAAAGAGTCAATTTAGAAACCATGACAACACAGGTCTCTTCCTTACTACGTATGCACGCCACAGTACAGTGCCCCCTCCCCCCTCCACCCCTACCCAGAACAGAACCTGGCAGACCACGATGTTGAGGTACCAAGTCACATCAGATCCTACCCTCACAATAAGTCGGGGCAAGGGAACTTGCCAATCAGGATGCATTGAGTCGCTCGTGCCAAAAAAAAAAAAAAAAAAAGGAAAACAAAAAAAAAAGGGAGGCCAGTGGCGAGCAGCGTCGCCCAGGGGCGCCGGAACG
>JACWRQ010000011.1:82666-145352 GCA_014849955.1 Cryphonectria carpinicola | reverse complement strand
AAAAACAAGAAAAAAAAAGATATAAAGGAACAAAGAAAAATCAAACCCTACCCACAAAAAAAGAGGGGAAAAGGGAAATTGCCAATAAGGATGAATTGAGTCGCTAGAGAAAAAAAAAAAAAAAAAAAAAGAAAAGAAAAAAAAAGGATCGCCCATTGTCGACCAGACACCCCAGGCTTCCCCGCCTAGTCATGAGCATGTGCCGTGCGTGCGCCGTGTTTGCCGTACTAGCAAATGAAGGACCGAGGGATAAACTTTGTCGGTGTGTGAGATGTCTCGAAGAAAATTGAAAGCAAAAGGGGGTATATGCTCAGCCCCTCGGGGAGTTGCTGCTGCTGCTGCAGCAAGCGAGGCACATCCTCTATCCGCCAATCCGGTAGTGGTCGGCTCGACGACAAGCTGGTAGTAATACTCCAGGGCCGTTCTGGGGGGGGGGAGGGGGTTCGTGCAGTTGGGGTTGTACTGCATTGCGTCGTACTTGCTGTCCCATGTGGCTACCTATCTCTCTACCTGGCCGGGGCCCAGGAACGAGACGCCGCAGCTTGCGTATTCATGAGCTGCGAAGAGCCTTGCCTATTGAGGAAGGCTACCGGAGTGATATGGCGAACCTGGGGTAGCACACAGGCCGAAATGAAGTGGTCCTCCCGAAATGTTGGTAGGGTATCTATGATGTTGGGTTGATCAACGCCTCCCCCACCTCAGATCCCTGTTCCAATTCCTCCATCGCGTTGTATTTTTTGTAGTTGGAATATCCCACGCCCTCTCGTCCTGTCTCATGTTTCGCTCCACCACCACCTCAAATCTTAGTTCTCATACAATCTGTTCTCGCGATCAGCACATTCCTGCTCTACGGCAATCCCTTCCCCCCAAACCAAGAGGAGAGTGACACCATACCAACTACAACATGGACGAAGAGAAGGGTCAGTTCAGCGCACATTCATCTCCTATTCACGAGGCATCGTTTAGGCATACCTTCACGATGCACTCGCCTGTGTCCTCGTCCTCCCCGCGGTCCTCGGTGGGGACGTGGTCGCCGGCCACCCCAAACTTCTCCCACAAGTTCAGAAATCGTGTACCAACACAGATGCGGAGGTGCATACCCATATACCTGGCCTGTGTCTCCCTGATCCTCCTCATCCTCAACGCAGACCTCCTCACCGTGGCGGTTCCCAAGAGCGGTAGCCCGGTCTTCAAGCGGAGAGGCGCTACAAGCAAGGACGGCCACGCATCTGTGCCTGGAGTGCCCATGGCGCAAGGCTTCCCAAAGAAGGTGTGGCAGACGTGGAAGATCGATCCCCTGCAGTTTGAGGAGCGAGACAGCACCACTGCGAGGACGTGGCTGCAGAAGAACCCAGACTATCGTTACGAGGTCCTCACAGACAACAACGACGTGGGATACGTGGAGCTGCACTTTGGCCCAGGTGGCATCAACCGCCCCGATATTGTCGAGATGTACAGGAGCATCACGGCCACCATCATCAAGGCCGACCTTTTGCGATATATGGTCATGTACGCCGAGGGTGGTGTGTACGCAGACATTGATGTCGAGGCGCTCAAGCCCATCTCTCGATTTATTCCAGATCACCGTTACGACGAGAGCGACATCGATATGGTGATTGGCGTGGAGATTGACCAGCCTGAGTTCCGAGACCACCCCATCTTGGGCAAGAAGTCCCAGTCGTTCTGCCAGTGGACGTTTATGGCGCGCCCGAGGCTACCAGTGATGCTGCGGCTGATCGAGAACATCATGAGCTGGCTCGATGGTCTCGCAAAGGAGCAGAATGTCCCCATCTCGGAGGTGGAGTTGGACTTCGACCAGGTCATCTCGGGCACCGGACCCTCTGCGTTCACCGGGGCGATTATCGAACAGATGAACCTCGACCGCCCCAAAGGCACTGCCGAGATCACATGGGATTGGTTCCACGAGCTTGATGAGTCCAAAGTCGTGTCGCGTGTTCTAGTCCTCGACGTCGAGGCCTTCGCGGCCGGACAGGGCCACAGCGACAGCGGTAACCACAACGCCCGGGGCGCCTTGGTCAAACACCACTACCACGCCAGCAACTGGCCGAGTCGCCATCCACGGTTCAACCACCCAGCATATGGCTCAGTCGAGCAGTGTAACTGGGATCCAGACTGCGTGAGGAAGTGGGACGCAGACACGGCCGCCTTTGCACTTCTGAATGAAGAGGAGCAGAGGAACCTGATTGACTTGATCCAGAAGGAACAACAGGAATTGCTGGAGAAACAAGAGGCTTTCCTCAAGGCGTTGGCACAGCAACAAGTACAACAACCCCTCCTCTTCGAGCAGCCGGCACTGGCGCAAGAACCACAGGCGCCCATCGAAATCGAGAGGCACCACGAGGCCGAGAGGCGCCCTGAAGAAGTTGAGCAGCACCCGGATGTGGGGAGAGACTCTGATGTCGAGAGGCCTGGAGCCGAAAGGCCTAGAGTCGAAAGGACTGAGGTCGAAAAGACTGAGGTCGACAGGCCTAAAGTAGCTGCAGAGGGTCGGCCAGAGGAACCTGAATGATAATCACGCCATTTTCCTTTGTCGCCAACAGCATGAAACATGTCGGGGTCATTCTGGATGGGGGTGTTTTGGCGTTTCCAAGACGAGTGATCCTAAGAATTCCAGAGAATTCATCGTCCGGGACGATGACAGGCAAAAGAGCTATGTTGATTCCAAGAGATGGACATTCTCTCGACGATGGGATGTCGTTGATTCAAGCTTCCGAGGTGCTTTGATCCTCCGTCGCTCGCTTGGCGGGATCCTGGACCCAACAGCATGAGCCATCCGGTCCCACAGCGTTGGTATGATATTATTCCGAAGCGATCTGAGGCTGCGAATGCTGGGATGGCACGGTTGACCCTGTACGTTGGGACGGATGATGGGCGTCGACAAGGGTTGACCGGATGAGAGGATTGCGGCACAGCAGCAAACATGTGTCTGATCCCTAGGGGATGTCGTTGGACCCTGATCAAACGTTCTCGACCTCTGATCAACTTGTGTCGAAATCTGATCCTGATCTGCCGCGATGCTATCAGATCAAAGGGACGGCAGAATTGCGTTGCGGTCGAGACGCGTCGAGTGTCCACGGTGTCATGGCTGTCTGCGAACAGGCGTTGGTGGGTGAATTAGGCAATGATGACGCCACATATATACAGCGTACATACATTACATACCCTCCGCGAATACAAGATTTATCGAATATCAATCATGACTTGAAGATTCTTGGTTTGTCAGATAAAATCCATCAGGGAGAGAGGAGGAGGAGGAGGAGGAGGAGGAGTCGACGTCGCTAGACTGAAGACGAGGAAGGCGAGTGGTTGGCTAGAGAGGCTAGAGCACTGACGCAAAGTACGTGTACATCTCAGGGTTAGGGTTCCACGACGACACTGCATCATCAAGAGCTTCCTAGCGCCTGCCAAATCTACACCTGGGGGGAAAAGAGGGAAGGAAGAGCCGCCCGGGCCAGGTCTGGTAGGAGCTATCTAGCAAAAAGGCAGGGCAGGCACGTATGGGCCAGGGAGGCATTGACTCTCGCACAACACCACGTTAGCGCCAACGAGTGAGTTCCATGATATTCCTTCAACCTCTCAACTGATGTACTCTGCAGGGCGTTTACCTAGTAAATAACCTCTCGAAAGGCTACTATACAATGATAACTTCGGGACCTCGGCCTTCTGCGTCCGTTCCTACATCTAGCCTCGCTCATCCTGGTCCTGGAACAGATCAGGCTGCAGACTGCCTCCCTTGGCCAGGTGTAGCGACATAGCTCGAGACCAGTACATGGAGGGAGGAGACATAGGAAGAGGATCGTTGGAAGACGAAGAAGACCCCTCAGCCTGACTACCCCCGATCTTGCTGTCTCGGGACCCAACATGAGCTCCTTCAGGCAAGGCGTTCCTTATGCCCTGAGAGTTGCTGGAGGTAGCTGTGTTGTGGACTGGGGGAGAATTGGTGGGCAGGCCTCCATCTTCAATCTCATCATTTGTCGTGTCAACAACAACATGCTTCGCTTTGCGGGTAGACTTATCTGTGTCAATAAACATGTTAACACCTTACCCATGCTCGAGGCCCCTTTGATTTCATAGGATGATTGTCCTCTTGCAGGGCTTCTTTGCTTGCTCTTCAGCCTGACTGTCAGCCCTAGGTGTCATAAATTGACTAGCTCTATCAAATCGACACATCACTGACATGTTTCTCTCAGGCACTTGTGTCTTGGGGAGCTCACTATTTTTGGTATTGTCCACTTCAGGTGGCTTATTAGCCATGCTTCGGCTCCGTCTGGCACTTCGTGTTGTTGAATGTGTATCCATTGTGATGTTTGTGCTTGAGTTGTCAAGTCTCTTCGTGAAGGTCAAATGTAAGCATGGAATCGCAGAAGAAAAAGGTATAAAACTATGGACCTGTTCTTGGAGGTTGGGAAAATTGGGGAGATGTGACGATCTGGGGTGTTGGCTGCTTGGACCAAATAATTGCAAAGGCCGAGTGAATAATCAAGCCTGGGCCTTGTCAATGACAAAAGGTTATGGACAAATCATAAGATGGAACTAGATTGTGCAATTTGTCATAAGGTTATCTTGATCAGTCCCCAGTTATTCCTGGTGGGCAGCTTTCGAAATAATAAAAGCAGCCTTTTGAGCCACGGAATATAGGTATGCCATAGGGTGTGAGGTGAGTTCAATTGGAAAAATCCCAGCATCAACCACTCGAAGGCCCTGTGTCCCGTACACTCTATTCGATACCACAGAAATGTCAGTCTATGGATTCCAAGGTTATATGCAAGAGGCTAAGAGCAACTCACCGCAAGTCAGGATCAACCACGCCACCCAGTTCCCTCGGCAGCATCGCAGTGCTTCCAATCCAATGGCTCGCCCCATAGCTAGTGGACTCATACCATGCCAGATACTCTGCATCCGTGCTGTTAGGTCCTAACGCAGGGTTATAGTAGGCGTCCGCGACGACTGCGGCCCACGGCACCGAAGAGAAAAGGGCACCAGCGCGTCTGCTGATGGCCACGGCAACCTGTTGGTCGAATTCGTCCGCGAGGAATCTCGGGACGATGATCTGGTTGTCGAAGGGATCTGAGGAGTTGATGTGGACATGGCCGCGGGACAAGGGTATGAGTGGCCAGAAGATGGCCTCGAGAACTGTTGGGTAGGATTCCCCGATGAACTCGGCCACGGGGACTTTTTGAAGGTGTCAACAGTGCATATATATATATTATCAGGGCCATGACAAGATACCTACAGTGATGGTTCACGATGAGATCAATGCTGGCGTTGAGTATTGTCATCGCCCCTCGAGTGTTTACGGCCGCTCCAGCAGACACTAGAGCCTCAGCACGAGACTCGAGGCTTCCTGGTGCTGTGAGCTGAGCATAATGTGAGTCTGAATCTGTTCATTGTACCTATATGTCAATAGATGCTTTCCGCGGGCTTGTCGTGTCTGTCAGGCACATACTGGGGCTTACCGTTCTGCCAGATCTGCTCCACATTAACCAGGCTTGTAATAGGCGCGAAGATATTAGTATTATCAATAATGGCCGTATCGTTTTGGTATTCTTCCGCGATGAGCGCTGCTGCTCCCGTGCCTGGCTGGTCCACTAGATTGCTGCCAACTCCTGGTAGATCAACGAGCGGCTCAACGCCCACTGCCTGCAGAATACTCGCATTCCCAACACCTGATCTCTCCAGTATGGAGGCACTTGCGAGAGAGCCTGCGGATAGGATGATTTCCCTGGCCGCATAGACTGTGTGAAAACCTGGCTGACTACCTGGTACACTGCTTCCTGGCTTGATGCCGAACATAACGCCTGTGGCAGTCACGTTGGTGAACAAGATCTTGTCAACTTTATGATTTGCCAAAACGGTGAGCTTCTCTCGTTGCTGGTCGAGCGCCCAGAGGAGAGCATCTGCTGCAGATGACCGCATGTTCTCATCGGTCATGTTGTCGTACCAGATTGTCCAGGACATGGATGCTGAGACGGTGTGATCAGCGGAGCGGTTCGACAGGTCATTGCTGATCACGAGGCCTGGGAATGTCAAAGGAAGGGATTTTTTGTATATTGCGACAGCTTCTGGGATCCTCATAGGAATCTTTCAAGTACATTAGAGAGGTTTTGTCAGCAGTTGCTTCACCTCAGCAAGGAGTTTTCTGTGTGCGCAATACGTACTGGGAATGAGACGTTCACCGCGCCGTGGAAGCCATGCACATATGGGTCCAGACCTGCGCCTTGCTCTCTCTGGAGGCTATTGGGAGGAATGTTCCTTTCGATCGCAGTCATGTACTGTTGTAATATGTAAGTAGTCAGTCCGACATCTAGAAATAAGAGACAGCATACCGGCTCGATATTTTCCCAGTTCCATCCCGGATTGCCCAATGCTTCTAACTTGTCAACCTCCACAGCAGTTGGTCTATTCCAATCCATACCGTTAACTAGGACATTTTTTGATCAGTATCACGACATCTCCATATCCCGCTCATCGTGAGTAGCCTCTGTCGCCGACATACTTGACGTGCTCCCGCCAATACAAGCACCAGCATCCACGGCCACAGACAGCATAGTGCCATTCTCGTAATACGCCGGATAAAGCCAGTCGCAATAAGGATCGTGCAATACTCGATCTGCCGCGACGGTTACTTCAGTATTCCACCGCGGGTCCGGCCCAGCCTCAATGATGAGCGTTGTGTAGCCGCTTCCACTCAGCTTGTTCGCGACGGTGATGCCTCCCAGCCCGGCACCGATGACCACATAGTCAAAGGTCTGGTTTGCTGCCACTGTCGTGTCGTTTGTAACGAGGGTGGCCCACACGAGATTTGTGTAAGCAATAATGATGAGCCATAGTCTGCAGTGCATCTTGAATCTACTTGGGCGAGACCTTGACATTGATTCCCTGATGAAGGCCGTTGACTCAAGGTTTCTGTGGAGGGATTTTTTTGGGGGGGGAGAGAAAAAAGGGGGGGGGGGAGAAGATGACGGTAGTGAGGTGATTCCATAGCATGAACGGCTGGCTCATCGGCTGCATGCGGACAGTCCTTTTCTTTGTATAAGATGTAAACTCCGCTTCTCCATCCATCCCTTAGCGTCAGCCGGAGGAGACCTGCCTTCAGCTCCCTCTTCAGACTACAATCATGATGCCAAGCGAAAATCACGGAGCAATAAATATTCATTTTATAATCCTGGTTGCTGGTGCTGCGATGAGTAATAAAAGGACTCGGTGAAAGGGGATGGAGAGGAGGAGAGGGAGAGGAAGAAGTAGCAGCAGCCAAATTCGGACGGAGCCTTTGGCAATTCTTGTGGCGTACAGACACATTTCGTGGCTACTCTCTCTCAATGAGCTAGGATGGCAATGCCCTCAAGGACACATGAGAAGCCTCGGCACAGGCTGCTTACTGTAGTATAGCTGACACGATTTTGTATAGAGTATGAGAGATACTTGGTCGTTTCCACATTTGCAGAACCGGATTGTAATTTACAGGTATTTCTTCCCCAAGGTTGTGTTGTTGCAATTGTGTCTAGGATATAACACCACTCATTTACTGGTACTATCTTCTTCCTTCCCGTTCATCTTCTCCTGCGGCCTCTCCTCATCCACCGACTGACCGCTCACAATATCCTCCATCCCATCCTTCAACACGGGCGGCCCCGAAAAGTTCTTCCTGCCCCACGCAAAGTACCACCCCAGACTGATTAGTGCAAAGCCGGCAAAGACCACACTAGCATAGTTCATGGTCGAGCTGTCGAGCCCCGTCAGGTTGGTGGGCATGCAGAAAAGGAAGATGGACAAGACGATCCAGAGCAGCGTGGTGATGTTGATGGCCATGCCGAACTTTCCGAGCGAGAAGGAGGCGTGCTTGAGCTGCTTGCGGCCCTGGACCACGGACACGAGGATGGGCAGGCCGTAGGAGGTGGCCAGGCAGATGGTGGCCACACCCGTGAAGCTGCTGAAGGCGGCCGAGGAGCCGAAGTAGATGAGGCCCAGCAGGCAGTCGACGATGGTCGACAGGGTCAGTGCCCAGAAGGGGATCTCGAAACGGTCGCTGACCTTGGCCCAGATCTTCGAGGCAGGGATGGCGCCATCGCGGGCAAAGGCGTAGGTGCACCTGCTGGACGCAGTCAGGGCGCCCACACCAGCAAAGAGCCAGATACCGAGGACCAAAAACAGCAGACCAAAGCCGCCGCCTGCGCTCCCTGTCGCCGTCTTGAAGACGAGACCGATGGGCTGTCCGTTGGCCACATCCAGCAGGGTCTCAACGCTGGGGAGTACAAACAGGATGGGAATGAGATACACGAGCCCTGTGATGCCCGCCGCCACGACGGAGAGCACGATGGCCTTGGGGACCTCGCGCTCCGGGTTCTGAACCTCCTCGCACATAGAAGCCACCATGCCGTAGCCCGTCAGGACATAGGCCGGCTGCAGCAGGCCGACGAAGAAACTCCAGCCCCACGGCCAGCCAGACGCAGACGCGTCGTAGTGCGCAAAGACGAACTCGCCGCTCCTCTTGGTGGGGGACATGACCAGCAGGACGATCAGGAGGATGACGATGGAAGCACCCGTCCAGTAGATGCACATGGTGTTGATCTGGTCGAGGTATTTGGAGAAAAAGACGTTGATGAGGTAGCACACCAGCATGCAGGCCCAGAACATCAGGATGGTCTGCCACTCGTTGGCTACAAAGTCCTCATCCCAGAGCGAGATGGCGCTGAGGATCAGCTGGGCCCCGCCAAAGTTGATGGACAGCGTCACGGTCCAGTTGCCCACCAGCGTCAGCCACCCAGTGATCCAGCTGGCGATGGGCGCCCATTCAGGGTTCGACAGCAGCGCGCTCCAGTAGTACACGCCACCGGCGGTCGGGTAGACGGAGCAGATCTCGGCCAGCGAGGCGGCGATGGCGACGGAGAGGAGGGACAGGAGAACCCACCCCCAGATGATGGTCACACTCTGGCCGTTGGAGAGGGTGATGTAGAAGGTGGTGCTGAGGCCGTAGGGGACCGCCATGATGGCAAACGAGAGACCCAGCACCGACAGCATACTCAGGCTGCGCGGAAGCTCGGACTTGTACCCCATCTTGGCGAGGGCATCGTCCGCTGCTGCTGCTGCTCCGGCGCCTGCGCCTGCGGGCTTGCCTCGACCGACACTGGTGATGGAATCTGCGCCCCCCATACTAAATAACGGCCTCCTCGGATGATCACGGAATGATGACGAAGTTTCTTGAGGGCGAGGAGAGGTCGAAACAGGTCGGGCTCCACAAGGGGGCAAAAAAAAAAATGAGGAGCACCGCAAAAAGGGGGTGTCTAGTAGTAGTAGTAGTAGTAGTAAGAGAGAACAGGATGGAAGGGAAGGTAAGAGTGACGGATGCAGAACACTCATATACCACAGCGCTGCATGTCAGGTCTTATGATGAGAAGGTTCGCCTTCAATTGGATTCACACGCAGACCGAACAGATAGGAATTGCCAAGAATGGGTAACAGATTCAGGTAAAACTTGACTTCGCGCCGAGGTGACGGCGATCGATCGGTTGCGAATTTCTCATAGCGAATTCAATTACTCAATCCCCCCAGGTTGACCAAGATCCACCACGGGGAGAAACCCCACCAACATAAAAAAAAACCTTTGCGAGTCAGGACATCATGGGCTTTCCTGGTGTGTCCGAGCAAACAACGGTCTTGGGGATCTCCTCGAACCACATTAAATAGCGATATCTCTCGCCCACTGACGATCCGGCATGCTGTGCTGTGCTCGAGTCGTTGTGGAAAGATTGACCCGCTGTAACATCAGATAGGAGCGACGATATAACTACCCCTTTATATAGCCTTGACATAGTACAATGTCTAAGAGGCATTTGCAAAGACAACGTCAGAGGGAACATTATACCTACTTACTCTCTACACATTAAGTTAGACCTCACTCCCCCGAGCCGCTTCCTGAGCCGCATTCTGCTTGGTCAGAAGGGGGAGTCAGAAGGGGGACAGCCCTAGACCTCTTATACCATAGTACCATAGTAATTGTCATGGGTTGATAGCCCTTGAAAAAGCAGTGGCAAATTTGGAGCATAATCTAAGTTTCGACATCTGACTTAGCGTAGGGTGATCAGATAAACGTATAGAATGACGAAACACTAAGATACTGACTGGGATCTGCTCTGGGTGTCCCAACGCGTCCGAGATCGCATACTACCGAATACTTTACCTTGAGAAGAGAATATTCACCAGTCAAGTTACTGTCGAAACCTTTCGTTGCACTATAATTAAGCTGTGTTCCAGCTGGACGATCGTCAACAGAAAGAAAAGGAAAAGCATTCTGCTCTGTCTGCTGCCCCCAGAACAGCTTCATGGCCAAGGATCATATATAGCAATTAAATTAGCAGGGGAAGACACAGCGAGAGAGGGAAAAAAAAGCCAATGCTACAGAATTAGAGCGAACCCCTTGCTAAATTTCTGATCTGAGTTTGCTGTTGTTGTGACAGCCCTGAAGACCTGCGTTTGTTGGGTGCAATGTATCAGCCTCGAGGTCTTCCTCTCCAGCCAAGGAAGGCACCTGGAACATTTGTAAGTAAGTGTCTTTACAAGAAAGATATCTCACAGCTTATATAAGCGCATTTTGAAGAAAAAAATGGGGGGGGGGTTCTGTTTGAAGAGAAAAGCAAAGAAGAAGGGAGATGACAGGTCCGGATGGGGATTGTTGAAGGTGGTCATGCAGTCCATCACTACGAACAGGGTAGAAGTAGCCCCTTGGGCAAGAGATATCATTAAATACACACTCTCCACAAGACGTACAGATACTTACCGCCCATCATGACGGCCTTTTAGGCCAAAGAAAACAAGTTAATTAGCAGCCAGGAGAGGCGGCACTGACCTTTCGCGGCCCCAATATTGATAAGCAAACCAGGTTCATGAATTGGTATGTGGAGAATAAATCTGAGGGATAGAGGCCGATTGAGCACTGCCAACATCCGATCTCGTTCTCTCCTAGGTGTGAGAGACAAGGAAAGAAAAGAAAAAAAAGAGGCGACGATTTCGGCACATGGTCTCCAGATTCAGTTGAGTTTGCACGTTACTCTGCCGACCGAGGCACACACACGGCTTTCAAGGGTTCTTCTTTCCCCTGTTTTCCCTCGAAATCAACTCTTTTTGTGAAAATGGAGTCACTAGCTAGTACAAAGTCGAGACAGTTGCGCGTCGTACGCGACTTTACGGGAAACGTCAACAACAGCCAGTACCCTAGACCTAATCATCAGCTACAAGACGGCACATATCAACAAGGTGACCCCTTTCCCGGTCCGAGGGAGAGACAGCAGGAGCCAGCGCTGAAGGCATCGACCTAGGGATGCTGACGGGAAACGGCGGTGTCTTCAGTTCCCAGGACGGTGTCCTCTTCTGCACGCAGGCCAGCATGGACTGGGTGGGCCTACGAGGACATCACGATGAATCTGACGATGGCCTGGACGATTTTATTTACTCATTGTGATAAACCCTGAGTGGTGACACACGGCTGATCAACCTTACGGATACGTCCTTGATGTTGTCTACTACTCTGGCGAGCCATTCCTGATCAACATACGGCTATTCACGTTCAGTATTGTGGACCTTGGCTGTGGCATCAAGTGCGACGCGCAGGGCAACGTGTATATTGCATGCGGTGGTGAAATCAATATGTGGTCGCCTGGAGGTAGTTTTTTTTCTTTCTTTTTCTTTCTTTAGGGAGGGGGAGAGGGAAGGGGGGGGGGAGACTCTTGATTGAGGGAGCTACTGCCAATTTTGTTCAGAGGGGAAAACGCGAAATGTTGTCCTCAACAAACACAGGCTGTTGAAGGCTCATTTGGCTGCCGTGACAAAGAGGCAAGGGCATGGTGTTTGTGAAGTCTGCCTTGAATGGACGCTATACGATGATCGGAAGGATTTGAAAGATATAAGTACCAACGGGCTGGCTCTCTGCCTTTTTCTCGTGGACTGGTTCTTTTCCTTCTCTTATTCTTCGTCTTTTTCTTTGGGCGGGGGGGGGGGGTGGTCCCTCAGAAGGAAGGCACGTCCCAGAATTGATACTGCTACCTTCGAACACGCATCTGGAAACACAAGAGAGAAGGGGCGGGGCAATTTACCTGTATTCCTTCCCTTGACCGTCTATCAACCTCAATTGAAAAGGAAACCCCGTCATCTCTGTTCATCCTCGACCTTCCAAGCTTCTTGGGGCTCCTTTGGTCGATGCGACACCATTGTCCCTCTAGAGACTCGTGTCCCACATACCAGCAACGGCACTCGTTCCCTACGTCTTTCACCAATATCACGCGTCACGTCGTGATTGCATGGTCATAGACCGCGTCATCTTGGCTTCTGGGGCCAGTCTAAGCCACACGAACCTTAGCCATGGGCCTCGAAGTCAATGAAGACGGCGACTTCATTCGCAAGTCCTCGGCCTCACCTGCTGGAAGAACCAACGCCACCCCAATCTCGGCCCATTTTGGTTCTCCTGATCTCGCCGCGGATCCTTGGACCAGCGTTCAGCCTCAACCTGGTGGTGACTCTAGTGATGTCAAACAGAATCATACGCGACGTCGCCACGCCCACCAGAAAGCAAAGCCAACTTTCTTCGATTCCGAAGACGTCCAAAAGTTGAACGACGACAAGGCCGCCGCACTCTCCTCCACTACACGTAATAAAAAGCAGCCATCATCCAACGTCCGTTCAAGGCTTAGGAAGAAGCCTAAATTTTCCTACTTCCTCTCAGATGACATCAATACTCTGATTGGCGACGACGAGCCCATCTCGCCAACTCCGTGTCCCGAACAACCCACGAACTCAGATGCCTACCATGGTCAATTTCATGGTACCGTGCTAGACTCGAGTCCTGTGAAGAGTGGTCCCCAGAAAAGACATGAGCAGTCTCCACCTTCTTCAGGGTGCGAGCTGCGCGACGTCGCTCGTTCTCCGAATCTCCAAGATGGCCAGAGCCTCATGAACGACGAGGACAACGACTCGCCAACGCCGAAGGCCAAGATCACAACTGCCTCTCGTCTTACAAAACGCAAATTAGGCAATGCTTCTCAGGTCCCTGAGCATCCAATGAAGGATAGCATCTTGCAGCTGTCATCAGCGAGTGCTTTCTTCAGGCAGCTGGGGGAGCCAGCGGGCGCGGACGTTCGCCTCGGAGCTGACATTGGAGGTCCTGACGAGCCTGTGGAATTCTTGCAACACGCTGAGCCACGGTCTGTCGCCAAGTCATCTCTCAAGAGAAGAGAAAATGACAATGACGTCGCGAATGAGGGCAACAACAACAAGAAGAAGAAGCACACATTGAGTTTTCTCTCTGTGGCCGCTTCCGTTGATATGGAGCCTGATCGATCTCCCCGACAAGAGAAACTCTCTCGCGCCATGAGAGGCTACTCCTTGCTAGACGGGGGGAATAAAGGCCAGAAGAAGAACAACGCTGGTCGAGACAAGTTGGCTGCAAAATCCAAGAAGAAGGTGACAATCTCTGCTCTCGAGCTGCAAGAGGACGGAATCGACAGAGGCGACACCAATGATCCATTTGACACCGCCAACGCGCCTTCGTCAAGTGGTACATCTTTTACAGCGCCTGGGTCCAAGGCAAAGACTGCTTCGAAGAAGCAACCCTTAGGACAGCAGCCCTCTGTCAAGCATCCTGATCAGGCGCCCAGACCCAGAAAGATCGCAACAAAGGCCCGCAAGCGGGCCAAATCAACACTTGTGTCTCTTCTAGATTCCACCCCCACCCCTGAAAGCAAGGAGAAGCATGCGAAGAGCCCGTCTGAGTCCGACGACCTGACTACGCTGACAGCCGCTGACAAGTCTAATGACACTGCACCAACCCGACCAGTTCAAGCACCCCTAACTACGGTGGCTCACCAGAACGTGACTGAAATCTCTTCAGGCTCAAGTCAGTATGGGTCGGAGATTTTTGATATGTGCTACAATGATGCCGAGGATGAGGACTACGTGGAAGAGCTCCTGCACCCCAAAACAACCAAGGCTGCCGTAAAACCGCGTCAGGTCAAGAGCGCCGAAGTCGAGGCTGAGAATCACGAGAATGAGAAGACGGCGACTACAGGAAAGAAGAATTGCATGGACTCACCGACAACGAAGGCCACCGAGGCCATACCCAGTCATCCCTCCCCGATCTCCGACAAGGAACACGAGAATCAGGCCAAGATCAAGGAGCGCGTTTCTGCTTCTCCATCCGATCGAAATAAGCATGTGGAAAGCGGCCGCCAGCACGGCGTGGGTGCTAGAGAGCTAAGGAGCAGGCCACTAAAAAACAAACATGCTATCCCTCCTGTCGATGCAGCACCCACCAAGACCAAACAGGTGAAGCCTGCTCGTGCGCATCCCGACAGTGTCCAAGACGAGGTTGTCAGCAGCACGAAGCACAAGTTGAACGCGCCTATCGGGAGGGGAACAAAAAAGCAGACCCAGACTACAATGTCCGCCAAAGTTGACACCAATCCTGACGAAGTTCAGGATCCTCATGAAGCCATTGATGTCGAAGCCGCAGACGGGGAAGAACACGGTGCTGCGTCTTTTGACATTGAGGAGTCGAAGGACGATCGAAACCCACGGCAGGATGTACCACCTATCGATCAGTCCGCAGATGTTCTGGCATTCGCTACGAGCCCAGATCTGCATAGTTCACACTTGAAGTCCTCCCCGATGAATATCGTGGAACTTGCGCCAATGTTTCCTGAGGACAAAGGACATGGGAACCGACCTGTATTTGATGATTCTGATGCATCTTTTATCCCTGATAGTCTCGAACAGGCTGACGACGCAGAGCACATGATTCTTCAAGGCCAGTGCTTGGACTCTAGCCCGGTCGCTGCTATCCTGCAGCAGGTATCAGGAAATCGCCGTGCTGGTCTAAAACGACCATCATCCGAAGAGGGATTGGATGATTTGAAGGACCCTGATCCGCGAAGGGCATACAACCGTATAGGTAATGGGAAGAAAGCACTGAAGCGGCAACGAGTTGAGGAGGCACCAGCCAGGGGCCTGCGATCCTTGGCATTACCCAACGCAAGAAATTCACGCTGCTTGCCTACAGATGATCATTTCAGCGATAATGTCCCCGCTCCTTCCGAGGTGCATGAGCACTCGATTTCCGACTATGCCTTGGTAGAGCGCCTCGGGGGCTTGGAAGCAGGTCAACATGCCACCATGAGACATGACCTCGCGAATATGAGCCATACTTTAAAGCCAGCAATCGAGCCAGTCAAACTGCAGCAGGAGCATCCACCCCCCCTTGGCGTGTTGAGGGGATATCTCGGACAGACCTCCGTGAAGAATATTCACACGGTGCTTCCTAGCTATTATGGCACACGCCGAGGTGCAAACGAGCATCAGTCTGCCAACCTTGGTAGGTGGAATAAGGACCTTGCCGACCGCCGGCGACAGCGGGATCATGACCAGGGAGAACAACCTTCGGACCAGCCAAGCGATCGTTCCGAGAACCTTGGGGGTGTCATGCATCGTATTGTCAAGGTAAGCATGCCCACTTGTATTATGTGCCTCACCGCAGATGGCAGCTCACATGTGGCCAGGGTGTCCTCCGAGAGCTGAGGGCTAGAGAGGATCCGATACATGATGTAGTTGAAAACTACCGGGAACATGGCAGCAAGATCGTGCGGAGCATCTCCAAAGCGCATGAAGACGAGAGAAGACAGCTCTTTCAACAGTTTGAGAAGAGTAGGCTGGGCTATGTTGACGCGTGCGAGAATGTGCGTGACCACGTCGCATCACTTGCGGCTCACCTGCAAGGTATTGATCCTAGCAACATCACGGCGCATCCTGTTTGATAGCAGGACGGCTTTCGCGTTCCCATGGGACCAGTAGGTGTTCTCGGAGCCAGATGTCCGAGTTCATCCACGAGTTGGGCACTGGCGACACAAGAGGTCACATCGGTTAGGTGCTCGTTTCCATACCAAGAGAGGGCTTTTCAGACGAAGCCTCGATTTTGAAGTCATATTTTTGGTCGGCTTGAGGTGCGGTTGTGATGATGGTTATCATGTATGGGTTCGAATGGGTGCTTGCTAGTTGCAGATGATAGCTTTCTTTGCTCACGATTTCCGAAAGAATTGATAGTTGTGATCGATCCACGCACGCCCTCGAAGCCCAACTTGCGGGTTGTCTTGGATCGTTTCCCGTAAGTGCCAATGCCCAGCCCGATGTATGGCATCAGCCTGAACCACGCCCGGGATCCGTGACCCTGACTCCCACCAGGCTGCCCGCAGTCGTGAGCTAGTTCATCATTATTACTGACTGCATTGGTGATCGTGAGTAGCCATAGTCAGGTGGACAGCAAGAGATGACTATACAGACGCGGATGCCATCTCAAGAGTGGCCATCTTGTCACCAGTCAAGACCAGAACTGAAATTATACAGTAGAGGATTAAGCCTCTAACAGGGATACTAGTAGAGGCTTGGTGGGACGTGGCGGTGCATGGCTTATCTTTCTCTTTCTCTTTTATTTATTTATTATTTTATTTTAAGGTTTTCAGGTTGCAGCCAACCGAGGGGCAGGCATCGGGAGGATGCATGTCTGCCGAGCGTTTGGGGCCCCGCAGTGCTGGGCGGGAGGATGATGGGTTAATGGACCACCATGGATACTGTTCTGCCAAGCTGCGTGGGCTTTGGAACCCAAGGGGTCTTGGTAGTGGTCGTCATGCTTTTGTTAGGGCCTTGCAGGGGTTTTAAGTGCCTCTTCCAGGTGCTACGTCGCTGAGCTCAGCGGCGAGTCCGCTACAGTACTCCTGGGGAATGGGGACAAAAAAAAGGGGGGGGGGGGTTCTGTAAAAAAGGGCGGGAGAAGGTATTGCTGTATAAAACCACAATAGGAGCCATGGTGAATTTGTTATCCCAGCCACAGAATATGATGTTAGCTAGTTGATTCTACTGTATTATTGTTCTCTATTGAGACCTATTTCGGGGGGCTGTGGCTTCTCGTGATAGCGCACACCCACCCCTGTCTGCTGCTGCTGTCAGTGGCCTTGTACGTACATAGCCACTGCATCTGGGCTGCGATCTTCTCTCCCTCTCCCAAGCACCCCGCATTTTCAGTTCAGTCCCAAGTTTCTCTCCGTCCTCCTTTCGCTGCGGACTTCCGAAAAGAATTCCAGTCGCAGCAACACAAAGACATTCTTGACCACGACATTACCTGTCTCTCCTTGGATGTTTGGAGGTTTTTCCCCCTCTTTTTCCAGTCCTTTTTGAGATTGTCTTCTATCCCTTTCCAACCCGGCAGGGCAGCATTCCTACTGGCAGCCTGTTTTTTCCTTTCTTTTTCGCGAGAGGGGGAGATTATTGCATCAACCGCTGTTTTCCCACCACACCCCTCATTCCATTACCGTTCATCCTTTCAACCGCGTCGCATCTAATCTGGATAGATCTGTCGATCTACTCTTAATCAAAGAACCCTGGGGAAGACAAGGAGAAGAAGAAAAAGGCAAGGAAGGACAGGAAGAAGGGAAAGGGCGGCTCGGCTCGGTCATTACAGGCATAGTCACAGAGGCTGGTTAGCCTTACTTTGGCGTACACAGTTACAGTACACACACACACCACTACAATTCCTCGCGATCGCCTCTCCACCAGCAGGCCCCACCCCGCTGCGGAACACCATCGTCGTCTTCACGCAAGGCCCCCTTTGCGGAAAGCCGGCACGCGCAACCTTCACAGCAGCCGCCTCTTGACATTGTCACCCTCCCACCTTAACAGCAGGGCCAGTCGAACCTGGTCCTTGTTTTCTGATCGCAAACCTTGACAATCTGTCTCGGCCCATTCGCGAGCCTCAGACGAGAGGTGGTCCTTGACTCCCTTTGGACCAGACCACCCCCCCCCCCCTTTCCTCCTTTGACGACTTTTGTCTCGTCACCAGAAAAGCAACCGACGACACGACCGCACCCCTCCCACGTCACCTCCCCCCGAGTCGACTGCGTCCACGTCCCACCATTACCCCCCAAGCATACCCACGTCTACAATTACACACACACACACACATACACACACAAGCAAACACAACTACAACCCTCCAACGCCAGTCGCCGACCCGAGACACACACACATACACACACAAAAAAAAAAAAAAGTCAAGATGCCGTTCAGAGATAGAGTTGCTCGTCGGTTTGGCGAAACTGTAAGCGCTTCAAAGTTCGGTTCTGCTTCAGATTTCGATTTCGCTCCGGAGCAGGTCTCTGGAGCATGCGCCCTGTCTTCTGCTCAAGTTCTGTCTCCTTACGTCTGTAATTCTGGTACCGACTGCTTTGTCGCCGTCGGCAACGTCTGTAACCCAGAGGCTTGTTCTACCAGCTGGGCCGTCAAGGAGGAGAAGTTCGCGCGCAAGGCTCTTGGACCTCAGCACCGAGGAACCAGCAAGATCAACAAGAACAAGAAGAAGCCCACCAAGAAACCCGGTCAGCAGAGGCCCAAGGGCACTAGCAGCCGCCGGACCTCAACTTCTACCGGCTCTTCCTTCTCTTCTCCTACCACCCGCTCCTCCACCCGTTCTTCCACCCGTTCCACGCGTTCTACTCCACGCTCCAGCGTCTCTCCCCCATCTAGCGATGATGCTTTCATCGGTGACGATGAGGTCTTCAGTCGCCCTCGCCGTTTCGGCACCAGGACCACCAGATCCACCTCAAGAATGGCATATACTAATGTCGACGGCAAACAGCTCTCGCCCACCTCGCCCTACCTCTCATGTGAGCATTCGCCACCCTACGTCCGTCGTGTGCCACCACACCCTGCTGACTTTACCTGCGTTTTACAGATCACGACGTCTGCCGTATGCAATTTCTCCCAAAATAAAACATCCCTCCGTGTCCCCCGACCCCTCGCCGCTAACATGTGACAGTTACCTTCGAGGACATCAAGGCGCTGAGGAATGACTGGCTGACGGACAATGTGCGTTCACAATAACAACAACAACAACCAAAAAAAAAAAAAAAAATTTACCCATGGACATCTTCGTCCTGTATGGTGGGCATGCTGACGATTCTTTAATGCAGAACATAGCCTTCTGGGAGGAGTTCGTTCTTTGTCTATACCCTATTATATATACACACACGTCTTGACCTTCTCGGCTGACCAACCTCTTTTTTCCCTAATCGACAGGTGGCTCGAGCGGGAGATCCTCCCCAAGTATCCCCAGGCCCGCATCTGCCTCCTCCGCCCGTCCATGACCTACCTCCTGATGCGCGAGCAAGACCCCCGGCAGCTCCGCCCCGTCCTCCCCGACATGTCCAAGGTCACACACATCTTCCTGCCCATCAATGATGCCGCATCTCGCACCCAGCCCGACGGCTCGCACTGGTCGCTGCTCCTGGTCAGCAAGATCGACGGCGTCGCGTTCCACTACGACTCCCTGGGCGGGGCCAACAATATGGAGGGCGAGCGCGGCACGCAGCAGCTGTCTAAGCTCCTGGGCATGCCGCTGCGGTACCAGTCCATCAGCGACTGCCCCCAGCAGGAGAATGGCAACGACTGCGGCGTCTTCGTCTGCATCCTCATGCGCCACCTGCTTGTCAAGCGGCTCCTCAACGCCAACGCCCGCGAGAAGGTCAGCATGAGCATGAGCAATAAGATGATCGATGCCAACGGCGCACGTAAGGAAATGACCAAAATCATCGAGAGTCTGCGCAAGGAAGGCGAGAGAAGGCGGAGCGCCAGCCCATTCGCTAAGAGCGAGGGCGCCCCGCGGATCGACTAGTAAGCGATATCGTGGGGGCGGGGTTTGCTAATCCGATCATACTCCTTGTTCACGACGGGCTGTCTTTACCTACCGCGCACAGCTGCACCATAGCCTAGGCGGATGAAATGTCGCCAACCGCCTCGAAAGAGTCCAGATACGGAGACCCACCATCAAATAGGAAAGACGAAAAGCAGAAGAAAATGCTCAAAAGGGGAAGGACAAAAAAAAAAGGAAAAAAAAAAAGTTGAATCACAACGTTACGGACCTGTTTGGTCTGTATATGTCACGGTTAGCACAGAGGAGCAAACCAGCATTACAAGGCGGCAGGCGTTTATGAGAGGGAGGAGACTTTGTGGGAAACGGTATTACGGCAAGCGTGGGGGAGAGGCGTTTTTGCGAATTTTTCTTTTTTTATCTTTTCTTCCGAAGGGTCGGCAACGTTTATGCATAGGCAACGCTTACTTGGTCGTCTGAGATATACACCTCTGGGGTGTCGACAAGCATTGTCTGGCGCCTAAGAGAGTGCATCGCGATGGACGGACGAGCCTAAGTGCCGAAGGGAGTCGGATGTCGAGGCCCACCTGTCAACTTAAGAAGTCAGGAAGACTCCCACTAATGGCCATTGGCGCTGGGCCGCCCGTTGTTGCTGCTCAGGCCTGCTGGAGCATGCAAGCAAGGCTTTGCAACATGGAGTGTGTGGGTTGACTTTTGATGACGACGAGATGAACCTGGATACCCGCGAGTTCAGGATAGGGTGTTGCAAGGCAGAATACGATAAATTTCATGGCAAAGGGTCTGATTGCCCTCCCGATTACAGTCAAAATTGTTCTGTCTCCCTGGTATTATCTTGTGACAGTCATTGATCTGTATTGTGCCTTGTCTGTCTGTGTTGATCTATGCCTGCTCGCTCCTCTGTTGGTGCCGCTCCGTAGGCGTTGTCCTTCCGAAGGACAGAATGGATACAAAGACAGTGCTTGATATGTGTAGATGAGGGTATCCTTCTCTTCCTCGACCCTGTCTGGAATGGTGTGGAGAACCTGATGAGGCGTGAAGGCCACCATACACTTGTATAATATCTACCCCGCCCAACTGAGTATGGCCTCCATCTCATGAATGCCGCCATCAACCGAGAATCATGGGCGAGTGCCGTGTGTAAATGGTTATTTCTCTTCCTGCGTTTTGTGCGAGTGTCACTCAAACCACATTCGCCCCCGTAGCTCTATTCGCAAAAGCTGGATTCTGCTCCATAGTCGCCGATATGAACCTCCTCAGCGCCGCAAACCTGTTGGCAGAGGTACTCGCCGCCGCCGCCGTCCCCTCTGCCCCCGCCATCGCCGTGTCCATAGTCCCAGCAGCACCCGCGCTCGTGGCAGAAGTGGCGGCACGCCTCTCCCCCTCCCCCTCCTTGACGCTCGAGAGCTGCGCCAAGCTGACGCCAAACCTCTCCATCTCCCCCCGCACCACGCGCTCCTTCCTCCTTAGCGCCCCCGGCCGGCTGCCCAGGCTCCTGTGCCTAATCTTGCCCCCGCGCGCCGCCTCGCCCGCCCCGACCTCCTCCGCCGTGAGCTCGGGCAAGGCATCGACCAGCCCGCCCATGGCGACAGCGGCTTCGGCCTGTGTCTCACGCCTACGCCGGGCCTCGTGGCGCTTTGCGTTCTTGCGGCTGGCTCGCGAGGAGGAGGGCTTGGTGATGCGGGAGACGAAGGCGGCGCGGCGGATGCGGGCGCGGTCGGCTTTGGTGTCGAGGAAGGTGTCGGTCACGACGGAGTCAGGGCGGTGGACTTTGCGCGGGGCGAGGGGGTTGGCTAAGCGCTCGGTTGCTTTGAGGCGGAGGGACTTGCGCTTGGTGGAGGAGGGCGCGGTTGGGGCCTTGGGGGGGGGAACATGTGTGTGTTAATTCGCGGAGGCGTTTTGGGAGAAGAACGGGTGAAGAAGGTGGAAGGTCGTCTTACCATGATTGTGTGTTGATGTATGTGGCGTAGCAAACCTGCTGTAGTGGTGTGAAGAGGGGAAAGTGAAAAGAATCAAGGAGTTTTCTGGTCGTTGTTGTCGCATGTGAAGACGGAGGAGCATTCAGAGAATAGTGAGTGTACTGTAGAAAGGTTTGGCCCGCCAAAAATTTGAGATAGAGGCACTACGTACCAAGGTATCCGCTACCCCAGTAGGGAACCCTGTCTAGGACCCTGCAGAACCGGGGGGGGGGTGGCGGCATCCACTAGGTCAGGGATTCCACAGGCGGTTCACGCCCTGTCGCTCACTATGCACCCACTGCCAAGTACAACCCCCCGTCCCCCAAAAGGTCCTCTGCAGAGAGCACTGATGGCCCTGTAAGTGGACAACCCCCGTCGTTCAACTTCAGCCTTAATCTTCCTCGCTCGTGATTTAATACCACCCAAACCCATCCCTCAACTTACATTTATATCCGTCATCCCTCGATGCCATACTTGAGGGAGGACCAGGAGGTGGAATCATGGAGCCGGCTAGGAAAGGCGCGGAACAGCTGCGCGAGCAGATCTTGAGAGCTGAAATCGAGCTGAAGGCTCTGAAGGAGCAGCTTGCTGAGGTCGAGGCTGGGAATGAAGACGGAGCAGGACACAGAGGAATAAAACAAGAAGAAGAAACGGCCAGGACCACAAGATCCTCTGGAGTTGTAGATGCTTGTTCAGGGTGGAAGTGGTCTCTGGGCGCAGACGAGTATGAGCGTTACGGCAGACAACTCATCCTGCCACAGATTGGTATTCATGGTCAGCCAGTCTCTTGTCTTGTCTCAGATATGAAGGAAATATGCAGCTAACACACCCTTCTAGGTCAACGTAGCTTGAGAACATCCAAAGTCCTGATCATAGGCGCCGGCGGTCTCGGTTGCCCAGCAGCAGCATACCTCGCCGGCGCCGGGGTGGGCACGCTGGGGTTCGTGGATGGGGACGTGGTCGAACCTTCAAACCTCCATCGCCAGATTGCGCACGGCACATCGAGGGTAGGGATGTTAAAGGTGGACAGTCTGATGCACTATTGTAGAGAGTATGTTTGTTGCTTCATCCCCTTCTCCAGTAGGCCCTTTTCTCTTCCATACATAAAACAACCCATACATGCTGATGATGTACCGTCCAGACTCAACCCTCTGCCTAAGTACATCCCTCACCGAGAGCATCTCTCGCCGGAGAACGCAGAGGATATCGTCAAAGGCTACGATCTTGTGCTTGACTGTACCGACCACCCAACGAGCCGCTACCTCATCTCCGACATTTGCATCCTTTTGCAGAAGCCCCTCGTCTCCGCCTCGGCGCTGCGCACCGACGGCCAGCTCATCTTGCTCAACTCCCCTCCCACACCTCAGGGCATCTTTGCCCCCCCTGACAAGCCAGATTTCCCTTCTCCCTCTCCCTGCTACAGGTGTGTCTTCCCCAAGCCGCCACCCCCAGGCGCCGTGGTGAGCTGTGGCGAAGGCGGCGTTCTCGGCCCCGCCGTCGGCGTCATGGGGGTCCTCCAGGCCCTGGAAGCAATCAAGGTCATCGCGGCCGGTCTCCACGCCCCACGTTATCCCTCCTCCTCCTCCTCCTCCTCCTCCTCCTCCTCCTCATCCTCCTCCCCAGTGCCGCCCTCGCCCTCTCCTCCACTCCTGCAGCCTACTCTTCTCTTGTTCTCCGGTGCAACGATCGGCGCACCATCCTTCAGGTCTATGCGCATGCGGGCCAGGAGGCAGGACTGTTTTGCCTGCGGCGAGGGCAGCCCTGCGAGGCTCACCCTCGACACGCTCCGTTCCGGTAGCCTGGACTACGTCGCCTTCTGTGGCGGGATCTCGGCCCCAGTCGCTGTGCTCGGGAACGAGCAGAGGGTGAGCGCGGCGAAATACCACGACATGCTCAAGAGTTCGAGCACTAGTACAGAGGGCGCTACACATGTTCTGCTGGATGTGAGGGAGCGCGAGCTGTTTGACATTGCGAGCATCGAGGGTGCTATTAATGTGCCGTACTCGTTGATCCAGAGAACCGCTAGGAAGAGGAAAGGGAAGAGACGGTCCGATGGGACGGGAGGTACTGATGATGCTGGCGGCGTGGATGATGGCGACGTCCATCTCGACTGGCTTCCGAGGGATCTTGCGGCGGGGGATCAGCCTATCTATGTTGTTTGCAGGGTGGGCAACGACTCGCAGGTGGTGGCGAAACAGCTGATTGATGTCGGATTGGGGCGGAACGGGCGGTGGATCGGAGACATCAGGGGTGGAATGAGGGCCTGGAGGGACGAGGTGGACGGCACACTGCCATTTCTATAAAGTCGGTAGCGAATCGCACTGGCCTGACAAGCCCACCAGGGTTTGACGGTAGTTGAATGGCTTACGAGGGCTGGAGGGTAAAGGTGATCCCCTTCAGATCCGTGTCAACCCAACTTTGGCACATGTGACTACTAACTTGCACTTGGGGCTTTCTTGAAGAAGAGATGCGAATGTTAGATTTCGAACGAGGCAATATTCTCGTGCTCGTATCGGTACAATCATGGACAGACGCTGAGCGCCCGCACGCGAGAATGTTAAGTCCATCGCCGTATCGGTACACACTTCCTACCCTTGTAGTACTCGTTGTCATTCCTCTCCTGCCAGCTGAGCCTCCCTCAGAGGCGTCTTTCCTATATTCATAAGATCGCCATGGCTAGGGGATTTTCATCGTCGATACACTCCTTAAATGTGGACTGATGATGCCCGAGGCCATCTGTCCTGTCAAATGGCCACCCAATTATGATATGAATGTAGTGCGCTTCTTGTTATACGCCCGTTGGTCCTTCAGCCACTGCCTGTACCCAGCCACGCTGGAGATCTTTTCACCGTAGAAGTCGGGAACTGCGAAAAATTTTATCAGTATGTGGGACGTGCGCGGGCTGGAAGGAGAGGAAGATGGTCAGAGGAAAAAAGTACATACCTGGGTTGCCGGTCGAGGAGTTGGACGGGTCCACACGGTTCCTCTTGATCCGCGCAAAGAACTGGCTCTCCTTCTGAAAAATTGACATCTCGTCAGCACACCTCTCCCTCCATCTCCCTCCATCTCTCTCTCTTTCTCTATTTCCGTCGGCTACAGAAGGGAGTACTTACCACAGTCATGGGCGTCTTGTACTTCCTCTTGATCAGGTAAAACACAGCACTACCCAGGCTGGGCCCCGCCAGCCACCCCAGTGCGACGAACCCGATGGTCATCAGGCCCAGCGTCAGGATAGGATCCAGCGGGATCTGGCTCGTCAGGCTGTCCGCAGCCCCCGTCGACAGCAGGATGGCGCCGCCGGTCCCGCTCGCCAGCGACATGACCACGCTGAAGGCGACCTGCCACCTCCGCCGCGTCTTGCGCAGCTGGAAGAAGGTGTTCCAATCCAGCGGCGGGGTGTCTGGGTCGGCCGCGGCCTGTCTGGAGGTCGCGCGCTGGGCAGCCCGCGCAGCCGCAGCCGCGTCGACATCGTGGTCGCGGGAGGAAGACGAGGGGTTGGAGGCGTGCCGGCGGGCGGCAACAGAAGTGGGTTGTGCTACTGCTGCGCGGAGGACGAGGATCTGTGATGGTCTGGTAGTGGTGTTGGGGGTGGTTATGAAGGGGGCGATGGGGAGCTTAGAGCGGACGGAGAAGGTCGAGTATGGGCACGTCGTCGCGGTGCTGCGCAGGATGATGGGCTGCAGGCCGCAGCTGCGCATGACGCCTGATCGCAGCATCGTTGTCGCCGTCGTCGTGCCAGCAATCATCGTGTCGACTCTTTTTTGTTTTTCGGTCCCTCTCTGTCTCTTGTTGCTCACGATGAGAACGTCGCAACACAGCTACTGACACGTCAATTGCGATATATCGCAGTGAATGGCAGTCCTCGGGCAGGGAGTTTAGGTCCCGGCCAGAAATTTTGGTGGAGCAGTGACGTTGCTGTGGTCAGCCTCGATCGTGGTCGGTGCCTGAGGTGGTTTTTGCTCGGCTCCGCTATAGCATGGGAAGAGCGTCTAAAGCTTGGGGGGTCATGATGGCCCAAGCTCCTTTTTTTCTCAGATGGTTATGACGTGCCTGCCGTTGCGCACTGCTCAACCATCAACTGCCTGCCGCATGTCAGGTAGGTCCCTTACCTCCTGCCTCGCTGCAAGTGGTTCGAAAAGGCGCTAAAACAATACAATTATGAAATAAAATGAAGGAAATAAATAAAAATTAAAACATTTTCTATTAAGTATTATTATAAATTGATAATTTATAAACGTTAAAGGCTAATTTTTATTTTCGTTCTGATATTTTCGGCATTTTTTGGGCTTAAACTTTCTCTATTATTTATAAGAAAACAATCTAGCTTTTTTGATATTTATTCTCACGTTTTTCTTGTAAACACCTTTTTAATCTCTATGCTCCTCGTTGCGCTAAAAGATGGTTTAGTCGCTGCTTGTCGCTATAGCCCCAACGCGTTTGTGCTTGGTGGAACCAACTACGCCTGATCCCGTCACCGTGCTGGGACCCTGGCAACGCTTCTCAATCTTTGACGACAGCAACATTCCCATTCGGGGGGGTTGTCCCTTGGGAGGCTTGGGACATTCATTGCCTCCAGTGCCTTCTTTACACTTTTTGCGAACCCCTATAGCCCTTGTATCGTGAGCATACAATCTAGCAATGCGCACCGTTTGACGAGCACAATCCGCGACCGAAGGCGCGCTGGGAACACCCTCCCTACCATGGAGGACGAGGGAGTGGTTGAGGAGGGAGGAGCGGCTGCCCAAGTGCAATGGGAACGCTTTGGGGGAGACCTCAAGGTCTCGAAGATGCTCATCAAGCGTCCACGCCCTTCTGTGCCCTTCGAGATTCCCATTCCGCCCCGGCCGCGACGATATAGACCAGGCGACGGACCGCCCCCGCCAAGCATCGACATACAACTCGTCCACGACTCAGAAGCCTTCATTGTCGACAAAATCATCTTGCCCCTCGAGCCTTTTACCGCTCGCCAGAGGAGGGCGTACTACATCATCGGGTGGCCCGACCTGCCCGCCGCGAGACCCGTCATCGACTGCGCCCGGGCGCTCGACTACGTCTCTCCTCGGACATTGGAGGACTGGGAATATCAAGACTTCTTGCGCCGGGAGGCGGAAAGAATCGAGATTGAGGAAGAGACTATAAAAGCTGCAGCGGTTGCTACGACTGCCCAGGCCAAGGGCAGTGCCTATACGAGTTTGCTACCCAAGGGGAAGAAGAAGCCGGGCAGGAAACCGAAATACGCCAAGGGGCTACATAAGAGACCACCCACACCACAGTTGGACAGCGAACAGGAGGAGATGCTTGCTAAGCGCAAGCATGGCCCCTCGCTATCTACACCTTCGAAGAACAGGATCGCACAACTGGATGCCGAGATAGACCGGTTAGAGGGCCTGGGAGAAGGGAGTTCGGAGGAAGATGCGGAGGAAGAACTCCAGGTACAACTGGAAAATGCGATATTGGGTATGGATGATACGGCCAAGGGGTTCGACATGGATGTCTCAGCTGGTTCAAACTCGTTCGAGGCGAGTGATGCTATGTCTCGTTCAGGGAGCTCAGCAAGGGCGAGTAACACAGGAAGGCCTGTGCCTCGGAAAGAAGTGATTTATAGTATGGCCGACTCCGTCACGAAACGATCTGCGACCTCAGCAGGGAATTCTACCTTTAAACATCCTGCCAGTCAGGCAAAGCTGCCCGCCCCAACGGCCTCGAACGAGCTCCCGCAGTCCTACTCTCAAAAGCCGGTCTCAACAACCCCTATACCGCCACCAATTGTACCAGCATTTCCCTCAAAATCGAGACCCATATCATCACCAACCCATTCACCAACACATATCCTTCCGTCGGTAGAAAAAAAGCCGACTCGCTCGCCGTCGAGGCCAGAGGGCCGGGCAGAGCCAACATGGTCTCCTTCGTTCTCTTCCAGGCCGCCAGCGCCGCCAGGCTCCAAGAGATATAGCGGCTTCACAACCACCACCAACATCTTCACACCCACCGGTAGCCATCTCCCACGGCACCCTAAGCGATCAGCGGAACGCGCGGCTGCAGGAGTCACCGTAGCAGACGAGCCCAGCGTTAAAGACAAGAAGAAGCGGCAGAAGACATCACAAAGGGTCTCCCAATCACCGCCCAAACCGGCCGTGGGCGACATAGTAGCAGCACCAACCGAACAAGAATGGGTGGTTAAGCGCCTCGAAGGTCATCAAGTCATCGATGGAGTGCACTACTTCAAAGTACGCTGGGAAGGCGACTGGTCACCCGAGGAAAACCCATCATGGGAGCCCGAGGAGAACATCTCGGCGGATCTCGTGAAGAGGTATCTGAAGCGCAACGCCGCCCACGATGCTACAAAGGCAAAAAGGCAGCCCGTAAAGGGCAGTGCCAAGTCTGGCAAGCCCAAAGGCAAGCAACAGAGAACTCTGGCACAATGGGCTACAAAATACAACAGCGTCTCTGAAGCCTTTGCGGGCAGGGCGGAGCTGCACTACGGCAACGGCGATGCCCCGGAGGAGACGAATGAGTTGGGGCAAGTGGATGATGATGACGAGGCTGATGAAGTCTTTGTCGTAGATGAGAAGCAATCCAGGGAACAAGAGCACGCTGCCACTGAGAGGAGCAAGTATTTGGGTGCTCAACTTGCCGCCCAATTCGGACGGAGATCCGGGTTTTAAGAGGAGAATTGATGGCCATGCTTGCCTTGAGAGCAACGCGGGCTCGGTAACGAAGATAGACTTTATTTTGCAGACCAGGTACAGCGTTATGACCCAGAATATGACATCCATTCCACAGCCAGTCAATGATGCTCAATAAAGACCACCTCCACGGGATCAATACTCCCCTAAATTTCCTTATTCACCATGTCATTTATCTTTGTAACTGGCATTTTGGCACGGAGGAATCGCTGCGAATCGTGGTCCTCGGGATGCCAATCTTCTGAAGATGTGAAGAATACTCTCACCACCAGCCTTCCCTTCGGCTGGCCAAAAGAAGTGGTCGTGCACCTTATTGTCCTCGCAGCAGTTACTCAAGTCGTCTTTTCTACACATGATACCCTGTCAGAAGGTCACCAGTAAAAATTATTTCCTTTTCTTTTTTTTTTCCAATGGTAAAGAAAATCAATCCTCCACTTCATTCGATAGCTATCACTATATGACTAAAGTCCACTTTCCCTATGCAAAGTAAACCCCAGTGAAGAGTACGCCAGGTTCTTTTCCACGATTGAGCCATCAACAACGGTGCAGCAAGCAAGATATCTTTTTAGCAAGTGTATGTTATGGAGCAAGGCATGTCCAATCTCCTTCTAGAGGAAAGGAGGATGAACACTCGGGTGGTATGGCGTGCAGGCGGAGATAATCATCTCCTGACCGTATCGTGACCTTTTTTGGTGAGGACTACCTCATGACCAAGTGAAATAGAGAGACCATCTTCCAATCGGAGGAGATGCTGTCTAGTAAAGAGGTGTTAGCGATAACTATTGGAACATATTAGGCCAGACAACTGGTCTTGGTTTCGAGACCACTCACCATCTCTAACCCAAAACACGAAATGCATTGGATTCCAAAAAGAAAAGAAAAGAAAAAGGTCGGGGGGGGGGGGGCTCGAAAGCAAAACACCGCACCCAGACCTCAAGAACAAAAGGTCAAGAGCAACCACGGCGGGAAACGCTTATTTACTCATCGAGAAAGCTGTGCTTGCCATCGTGTTTCTCGGCGGTGTTGAAGCCCTTCGGAGGCACGTAAAAGACAGTCCCGAAAGCCTTCCACTGCTCGTCCGACATGGCGCAGAACTCGTCCATGCTGACGCTCCAACAGGCAGAATATCTCATGCTGGCTTCCCAATTCTCGCGGGAGTAGTCGGGGTATCTCTCTCGGGTTGCAGAAATGTCTTCTGAGTCTTGGTCGGGCTGTGTGAGATTGTCTTCCTCGTTGTCAGCGTCATATGTCTCGTCGCTGGAGGTGGAGGAAGCAGTGAGAAGGTTCTCGAGAGGCAGGTCCAGCAAGATCAAGGGACCAGGACAGTAGGACGAAGATTTGGCAACGAGGGGCGAGAACTCAGACAGAACAGCAAGATAAGAGGTGGCTGAAGACGTCTGGGAGTCTAGAGGGCCAACACGCCCATCCTTATGGCCGCTGTCCTGGTTGTTGTGTGCAGCACGCTGACCGGGAAGGCGATGAATGGAATTGAAGCTGCCATTGAAGGGGCCAGCGAAGAAAAATTTCTCCGTGATTCTCTGCTGGCCTTCTCGCAATAATTGCATAAGACGGGCCTCCAGCTTGGTCAACTTGGGGCCGGTGCTGGTGATGCCTTTCGCTTCATCAGCGGTGGCAGACGTGGTCTTTGCGACGATCGGCTGTGGAATAAACTGCCAGATCCTGAACAGCTTGCCAAGCTGGCCCAGGTCGTTCAGGCTCAGCAGACTCGTCTGTGGGTGGCTGTGCCAGGCGAAGGTCGGGTCGACGCCATCATGGGACATCAACATGGACTCGTTTGCCTCGCAAGGGTCTGTCTCGAACCTCAGAAAGTCGAGCCACTTATTGTATTTTGTGTTGCGCTGGACATTGCAATAGGCTGTGAACTGGGCATTGAAGGCTACGTTGACGCTGGTGAACCAGATGTGCAGGTCGGCGAAGGCAACGCGGCCAGTTGCGTCTTCTTGGGGGGCGTCCATCCAGATGTCTTCGACTTGGTCGCGGTAATGAGGAGTTTGGAGGAGCTTGGGGAAGTTGAAAGCCCCCCAGACAACTTCGACCTGGTTGAAAGGGCAACGCTCGACGACGAGGCAGCGGGTGGCCTCAGCTGGGAGAGACCGTCTGGGCTCCAGGGCGCATGTAGAGGGATCATTGTCGAGCTCACCGTTCAGCTTGGTACAGAACACAACCTCAGCGAATTGTGTCTTCCTGGGGGCAGGAGCGGTGTCGTTGGGTTGGAAAGCCCAGATCGAATCGCCAGACTTGTGACACGCAGCAGCGTACAGCTCCGCCGAGGAGGGCTCTTTGAAGGTGATCGTTGCCGTCTTCTGGGTGCCCAATTGAGTAAGGGAGATGTTGGCGACACGGCCGCCACGGACACGGGGCAGGATGTCTCGAATTGTGATGTCTTGAGGAAGCTGGGTTGTCACGACCACACAGCCCTTCTCGATGGTACGTGGAGGAGGAGTAGGGTCCATTGTCAGGTTGGTCTCAGTGGTGGCTGAAAGTTGTGGGAGTCGAGGCTGAGATGCGGTGAGCCGACCGTCGTATTTTTAGATCAGATTGGGAGCAGAGTTATGGTTGGCAAGGTCGAAAAGTGCCGTACCAAAGGGAATATAGAATTGAGCGGTGGCAAGGTTGTTTGGGAGGGCTGAAATGGATCAGGTCCTCTTCTGGAACCTTCGAGCTTGCGAGGGCCCATCTGAGGTTGCTGGTGAGCTCTTCATTCTATTAGCTAATGGCGTATTGAAATCTGATAGTCTTGACGGAAAATTTGTTGGGACTGAATCTGATCAAATCTTCAGAAACGATTGGGATGAGGTATAACATCTTGCCTCAAAGTACTGGGTATGGGACGGTTGGTAAAAGTGAATTGATAAGGAAAGGTGGGTGGTAGGTATTTCTAGATACTTAATAGAACCTGGGTTGCAAATGATGATGAAAGAAGAGGGGGCAGATATAAAATCTCAGAAGATGGATGCGTAGAGGAGAAGGGGGAAGGCGTTTGCCAGCAGATTTTGTGTTGGGATATTGATTGAAAGAAGTTGAAAGACAAATGTTCACGTGACACTTAGAAGATAAAGCTTGAATGTTGAGAAGTTGACAACAGGCCAGAAGTTAACATATTGAGATGTGACACTGATTCCAGAGTGACTTCTCAATATGTTTATACTCGCCATGTGGAGATTGCTCCTGGAAGCCTTGCCTGGCAGTCACTCAATGCACTAGAAAAGACAAACAGACATTTCGAAAAGCGTTGACTTTCCTCTGAGGTTCAGAACCAAGCACTTCAAAATGAAGAAGGCGGTATCTCACTTGACTAATCCTTGAGAGGTGAGATCAGCATTAAGAATGTTTGAAAGTGTTCATCGAAAAAGAAAACGAGTGCCAACCCGTCCCTTTCTGAAAGCCTGGCTAATACTGTGGAAAGTATGAAGCGCAGAGATATTAAAGAAGAAATCCAACTATTCAAATATAGAATAAACTCTTATAATAATCGACAAATCGTCGTATATATATAAAAGTGTAACACTGCTTTGCTCTTGGTCTTCTAAGTATAATTTGATCTTCCTTTCCTTGCTTCTGGACCCGTCACTTTATCTCTCCTTTGAACGCCCTGTACACTTCAGTATTATTTTCCGAAGATCAGCTTTGTAACCCAGATAAACCTTTAAAGTTGCCTCTGAACATTTACTTTGGCTCCCTTTAAGAACGGATTTATAGTCCAGTAAAATTGACTCCTAAGCTTTCTCAAAGAGGATGATTGAAGATTCTGCACAGCTCTCCAGGGCAACTGAGCTAAGGAGGCAAAAAGAGGGTTTTACTTGGAGCTGATATTCTCATTAACAAGGCTCGAAGACTTCATTCACCAAGTACTTAAGCAATAATCCATAGAGTTCATACCAGAGAAATTTGGACATCTCAACCTAATGAGTAAAACGTGACTCTTACATACTAGTTTCGAACTCTCAATCTCTGATGGACATAGTGTGTTCCTCATGCTCCTCTCTCATGCCTTTGGCAGTGCTCAAAAAAAGCTGGATTGCTGATTAAGAGGTCACAGTAGACCTAGGCAATGCACATGTGCAGCATAATTACCGTAGCCCCAGCACTGCCACAAGGCACTACGAGGCTGTGCTTAACATCAACAAAGCCACAAAAAGGGCTATGCTGGTCGATTGGGTTGTGATCACTGGCTAATGGACACCCTGGGTACCAAAGTATCTAGCTCAGAACGATGATCAACTGCTTTCCAAGACAGGGGCCACCATATCCCTCTCATGATCCTGTAGCCTCTGTCTTCAAGTATGTGTGTCAAAAGCATTTCCTTGCATGATCCTCACGTTGTCTTCTTGAAACTGTCACAACTAGTAAAAACCCTCTTGACGCCCTTGCCGCCATACTTGGTCCATAAAAGAACGGGTATGAGGATCTCAGACAACCCACACATGACCGGCTCTGGAAAGCACAGCTGGTGATCAGTCTCCGAGTCAGGGTCACGCCTCGTCGAGTATGCTGTGGACATTCTACACGTCATGTTTGGCGTTTGTCCGGCGGTGAAGGGATTTTGGAATATTCCATCCCGGGCGATGAGCTGTGGGGGAAGGGGGGTAAAAAAAGGTTTGCATTGGATTCTAGTTTCAAATCTGTCCATGAGAGGTATCGTGTCAGCGTAGATCGACATAATGTGGTTTTATCAGCGTAGATCGTACCATTTCATGCGCAGTCAGAGTGAAGGCTTATCGGGAAGGGCGAAATCATTCTACAGTCTGGCAGGACATGGCACCTATATTCAAGACCGTTCCTTCAGAGGCAGAGGTTCTGAGGGACTCACCAAAGACACTATGGCTTGTATTGAACGAGAGGCAACCCAATCGGGAGGGGGTAGGGACAGGGAAAGGAAAAAGAAAAGGTTGAGGTCAAAGCTTACAAGGTGCAGATGTCGAGCATGTCCTGTTCAGGCACCCAGCCGGGGTTCCGGGGTTATCTGAAGCTGCGGTTCGTGTCATGGTCTGATGTGGTGTTTCAGATTTGGCCTGAACAGCGTAGGACCGCCACCTTTGACAACTGGCACGCAGTGGATACCGAGGTTACAGAGGGCACCCGGCTTCTCCACATTCCAGGGCGGAGTGCGTAAAGAAGCCCTTCGTTGAGATGCCAAAATAATTTTGACAGCTATGCACAGTATGTAATATAATTAGTATACTGACGTTGCCGGTGCTGCTTTGCTCCCAACTTAGATCCATACACACTCATTGCCTCTTCCGTCCCGACTCCGATACAATTTCATTCTGGCTGTATAGATCTCGGTACCAAGCAAGAGCTCAAGCAGGTAATAGACGTAGGTGCTGCCAACCCCAACGACGAACGGAAATAGATCTGTGCTTTTACTAGATGGGCTCTCAAGCCATGCGCCGTGCATAGTTGGGCGCTCGTAGCGTGTATCCAACCCTGTCCGCAACATCGGATCTGCATTTACTTTACATATGGGCAGGGGTTCTTGGGTGACTATCAAACACCACTATGCATGATCACACCAGTTGTGATGAACCTTGGCAGTGCTTGAGAGGCGCTGTAGACCCAGTCTTTAGCGCTGCTTCAGGAACAGTCCCCATCCGAAAAAGCTCGTTTTGGACATTGACGTCTGTCAACTAGGATGCCTCGGGGAAAGGATCAACAATGCTGAAGCGCCCGGGTGGGCGTTCAGGGAAGGTCATGTCCTTTTTAAAAGACCTCAGCCGCCGTCGGGGTCCATGCCTCCTCAGTCATCAAGTAATTGGTAGACCATATTGATGTACTTTTTGCGGCATTCCTCTCGACTTTTCTAATTATTTTCCACTTCGTTCGAGGCGATGCCTTGCCTGCAGCTGGTCTGTCATTGATACAATATTTTCTTTTTCCAAAAAAAATTACACTCTTACAAGAATTTTTAAAATGGCGTTTCTCGTGAAGGTTGGTATGTCCAACCGGCGAGGGCTGGGATCCATCTTGGGGCTCGATCCCACGGCGACACCTGCACCGGCGGCTAATAATGCGGATGCTGGAGGCGGACTCCTGGGCGGACTTCTTGGTGGAAGCCCAGCACCATCGACGACAGCGTCGGCTGATTCCGCTGAATCGACCACGTCATCTTCAACTAAGTCGGCCCCGACTAGCAGCCCGCTGTCGACGTCGGCAACATCGTCGACGACTTCTGAGAGCACAAGCACGACGACTCCGGCTGCTGCTGAAGTGCCCGCCACGACATCAACAGCGACTTCTTCTTCATCGGGCCTCAGCTCATCGACAACGAGCACCCCGATAACTTCAACAGTTGCCACGTCAACGACAGTTTCTGTATCATCGTCGTCCTTGTTGGAATCAGTGTCTTCCCTCATCTCCTCTACCGGCACGGCATCACTGCCAGCGGCGGACGCAACGCAGTCTTCTGGGTCAGTGATCACAGCCTCGACAGCGCCACCACCAACAACCCTGGTGACGGGGACTACATCGTCTACCGTACCAGCTGTCACATCGACAGCAGCGACAGCGAGCCTCCAGAACGAGGCAAGCGCCAACTCGCAAGACAAGAGCGGGTCGAACCATACGCGGACTCTTGCCATAGCCATAGCGGCGCCTGTGGGTGGGGTCGCTATCCTTGCAACGGCGGGCATCTTTTTCTACAAGAAGAAGAGGGGCTGCTTCCGCCGGTCAAAGACCCGCAGGAGCTCACTGCTGGATGACTTCGAGCCCATGACGCAGTCGACAACATTACAGTCAATTTCGTCGTACAACGACAAGTTTGATCCCTCGCGGAATTATTAGACGGTGTTCCTCACAGTCTTTGGTTTTGGGGGGGGGGGGGTTGGTGTTTTTGGTCAACATAGCGGCGCAGAACACGTTCATTTTTTTATTAGAGCAAGGAAAAAAACTGAATGTCCATAGACATGCCAACACTCACTGGTAATCTAAACTTGATACCGCCACAGGGGATGGCTTAGCCAGGTGCGAGAACTGTATGATAGTAGTATAACCAAATGATAATGTATCAAATGATTATCATAAACTATTCATTTTCCTTATCAGAATTTACTCACTTACTCCCAAGGTTATGAAGAAGACCAATGGGTAGTATCACAGGCTTATCAAAGGCTGAGGCTAATTTCATAAAAGAAAGAAGGAAATGGAAATAGTAGGTATGAAATGAGCCCTGATTTATTCTTCACAGCTTGAAATCATATCATGTGTGAGTCTGACTTAGCTATATAATCTTTGGTCATTACTAGCCAGCAGGGACAGGTCACTCCTTTTAGTTTCACACATGTCAGACCCTTTCGATTCCATGGATAATGCAACAGTCCAAAGTTTTACAAACACATCCAAACAAATTGGCCTAGCATAGCTGGTAAGCTCGAGCCCTATGACACCATTCCTGGATAGACATGAGAGCTACTACACAGCACAGAGATAGCAAATAGAATTCCATGTCAATCTATGCATAAGATTCATCATAGATAGTCTTTTAGTAAATTATTCTAGAATGTACTTGGTGAACAAAAGGGGATCAAAAGCAAAGAGCTAGGAGACACCAAGATGACATGTGTATTTTTCACAGTCTGTCTAGGCATGACAGAAACATTGAATGTTCTCCCTTGACAGCCGATACTTGGAATTTTGTTTGCTATTGGTATTCGAGATGATTATCTTCATTGCTATTCTGTTGATGCAGACTCAAATAGGTGAAAGAGTCCAACCTTGGGCTGCTGTTCACAGTCAGACTTGACAATGGCCAGATAGACTTAAAATGTATTTGCAAATTATGTATTAAACATACTTAAACAACATCACTATCTCAAAATGCATTATGTACTTGCTCATTGAGATTTTATCTTTCAAGTAATTAACATGAATCTTCACTGCTATCCCCTTACCACGTCATCCAATGTTCATCGGAGCAGGTGTTTATTACATTGACAACCAAGCTCTGCAAAAGTTTTCGCAACTAATACTCATAATTTTAATTATTTTGTCCCCAAGCTTGGGAAATTATTTGAATTCGGGCTTGAGAGACATAGTTTTGGAACTTGATGTAGGCTGACTTAAGTTCTCTCAATAGTCACTCTGTTTAAACCTTTTGCTATGTTAATCACAACATCCAGGTCCAACTAGATTCACTGAACTATTGTGAACTTCAAATCACATTACTGAAAATGTATGTCATGCAACTATTATTTCTGTCTGTAAAGGTTGAGTGATGACGCTATTACTTTTGGAGGCTTGCCTTCCCACACCTCAATTTTCTAGTCTCAGGAGTTGCTTTTTCGTCAATTAATTTTCCCCACCACCTCCTTTACTGCTTTTTCTTCGTACACAAGAAAACTGCTTAAACGACAGCCTCCACCCCTTGATCCAGTGCACCATCGACATCTTGTCTCTTCCCCTCCCCTCCTACCTCCTGAAGTCACGCTCTTCCCTTTCTCTCAAGTCGCACCTTGTACCCTGGGCTTGTAAACGCCATCTCTTTTTCATCACCCTCCCCCCCTTTCCTTCCTCTTCCATCCGTCTCTGCGCATCGATTTCCTTCCAAAGTCGGCAAGATGAAGGATCTCGAGATGATGGATGACGAGCCTGCCGTCGCCTCTTCCTCTAGGGCCACGACGCAAGCCATCAATCCCTTCAACCCTCCACAGACACCATATCCCACTCCCAGCGGTCCCAGCGCTGTACAGCTGGGCGACGACAACATTCCACATCTCGTTCTGACTACGGAGCGCGGCGAGAAATCCCACCAGCATCGCAGCACCAAGACAAACAAGGGAACCAAGGTCGCCAAGGTCCACAAGGTCCACAAGGTCCACAAGGCACCCCGTGTTCGAAAGCCCAAGGGAGTGCCAGCGGCAGTCCCGACTGTGTCGCTGAGGCTGCCAGCTCCCTCCATCCACCTGCCCTTTGGCCACGACTTTGGTATCCCTTCTGCACCTTGCCACGTTCAGCCCTACCTACACCTGACAATCACCGCAGAAGACATCGCCTTGGCCCTAACTGGCCCGATTCCCGGCTTCAGCCAGCTTGACAATGTTTCTGGCAGCTTCACCCGGCTGGTCTGCGCCGATCTAGCCCGCTTTATCAACCAGGCCGTCTTGTACATCCCCAAGGAAATGCGCCAGGACGAGAACTGGGGCACCGTCAATGTCAGCTCCGCCCTCAAGGGTTGTCTAAGGGCCACCTTGCGCCTACTCATGTGTGCCCGATCCAAATCTCAAATCCCAGGCCCAGGCCAGGAAGACATGGAGTATTACTGGAAGGACGCGTCTGCACATCTGAAGCGCTCGGTGGGCCACATGTGGCTCCTTGCGCACACGTCAGCTCAGCTTAAGGAGATAGTGCTCTCGCAGCTCCGTATCATGGGAGTGCAGCTCGACCCTCAAGATGACAAGCTTCTGGGAAAGATTGCCCTTGAGGCTATCTCTCAGCCTTCGAAACACCCCCACGTGGTCAGGGTAAGTTCCCACTCATATGCGTGTTCCTGACAAAACTGCTCCCTTCCTCCTCGCCAAAGATGGATCTCAAGCTCACTTTTTCCTCTTTCTGTTTCCCAGTACCTCGATCGCTATCTGCAGCACCGAGGCCCTTACTGTCTCGACGGCAAGAATCTGATGCTGCTGGTCAGCCACTTCGCCCAGGCTCGCACCAGATATATCCAAGGACTCAACCAGACCGCGCCCAGCTCTTCCCTCAACCCCAGCGGTATCATCAGCAGTACCAATCCCTCCTCCTCTGCTTGCGCCAAGACCAAGACCCAACCCTCCTCCTTCAGCGTCATGGAGCTGGACGACTTTTCGGGTGATGACGGCTCGAAGATGGACGAGAGTGATAGTGACAGCAGTAATGGCTCGATTTCCGAAGTCGAAGACAATCTTCAGGTTGATGGTGGTACAGCCGAGGGAGAAGACCTTCTCTTCATCAAGGCCGTCGATTGCTGGATCCAGTACATCGGCGTCGACAATGACAGCTTTAGCGGAAGCATGCTGTCTTCCCTGAATCTGTCCGAATGCTCGAGAGATGGAGAGGGCAAAGGCAAGGGCAAGTCGGTGGCCAAGACCGGTTGAGAAATCACTTCTCTCGTTGATAGCTGATCAAGAGGGGGCGGTCAACTTCGTGTTAGTCTTTTCAGCAACGAAAGAGGGGCATCATGATGGCATCGTTAGAGAGCTATTACTTTTGGCTCTAAGCACTCAGCAGGCACCCTTTTTGGGAATGGTTATTGAATCACAATCCCATACAAGCCCACTGACATTGACTTTGGCATCGCCACAAGCATACATTGATAATCAACTAACATGTATGCAGTGTCCTTTCCGCACACTTGTTGAAAAAAATATACCGGGTCGTGAAGACCCGGTACGACAATCGAAGGGACGTACAGAATCCTCCCAGGTAGAGACCATTAATAAGCCATGAAGTGGCAATGAATAGAAATGGTCGTGATCCCACGGCTCATGAACATTGTGTGGACGCATGGTGGGCAGTAATAAGTCGGAAAGACCAATATAATTCCAGTGCCGCCGGTATTCTTGGGCGAGAGGATGTCCTACAATCTCCGACATAAGCGTCCAGCTTGCTAACCAGTAGAGTATAAAACAACTTGACCCGAGGTATCACCACCTCGGTGTCCAGACCTACTTATGCACAGCTCTCAATCAAGCCTTATTAATTACTACATAATACGTCCCGTCCAGCAGCCAACCTCATTCATTACCTTCCTGTGTCGCGAACTCCTCGCTCAGCTGCAAAGGTGCCCTCCATTGCGACTTTGTTTTGGGCCATGGAATCGTGGATCTGGCACTTCCTGCACTCATACTAGCCTAGCCCCCAGTCGAGACACATTTTTGCGTTACGTAAAATGTCACAGGGAGCACGTCTTCGAATGAAAAGGGTGGTATACGCGGCCTTCGAGATGTGGCGAAGCAAGGCCAAGATGCGGCGAGGCGGGCTCCGAGCCAACCCCCCCCCTCCCTTCCTTCTCGCTGTCATGCTGTGTTCTAACTGAACGTATTCGCTTCTGTATGCATGCAACGCCCCAATAAGCGGATTGTCTTTTTTTCTTCTTTTTTTCTTCTTCTTCCAAACCTCCTGCTAAGAAAGTAAGGTGGGCTCACAAATTTCGATGACCTGGGCACGCTGGGGTGGGGGGAGGAGGAAGGGGGGGGAGAGGTGTTCATCATCAACAATCTCTTCTGCATGTGTCTCTGCCCTCATGAAGTGCAATGATTCACTACTTTGTTTTGCCCCTCCCTCCTTTACACTCTGTAAGCCGTCGGGTCCGCATGCGACCTCTCCACTCACCCCACAAGAGATGGATGGTCTCTTCGTTGTTCAGCCGCTTGGCGTAGAATTTCACGTCGTTCCTCTGTTGGTCGCCTGTGGTGGTCCATATCCCTTATCCCCATGTAATTATACAGCAAGTTTAAGGAGTGCGGATACAACGTCAGCCTCTTTGATATCAGCCCACCCCTCGGCCAGCAGTAATTACTCTTTGTAACATGGAGTTTCAGAGATAATGCGTTCTTCAAGAACTGTGCCGCAGGCATCACATCCTCCTGTCCTCTTGGTATGCTGTAGTTGACCATTAATCTCCGCTACAAAAACCGAAAACCCCTGGCTGCTTCTTGTTTCCCCCCCCCCCCCCTCTTCCACTTCTTTCCCCCTTGACACCAAACAGAAAAGCCAAACGCTCTCGCCGATGATTATCAAGGGTCTCACTACAGAGGCAAGGAGAGAATGCGCCGGAAGGATCGGGACGCACATCCATTGCCCCCCTTCTTGTGTCTTCCCTGGCTGCAAGCCTCGAGGGATGAGGGGGGGAACAGCCAGGATACGCAGTCGAAAAAGAAAAAAAGCCCTTCCCTTCCGCCTGCCCCGCGAGATTTGCATCCTTTTCGCAGGGTTTGCGCATCATGCAACGTGTCGTGAGTACCTAGTGTGCATGGCTTTGCCTACCGCGGGGAAAGATCCTCCTGGATCCGGCTCTGTCAGTGCTCTCTCTTTCTGACATGCCTTTTTGCCGCTGTCACTTCCAGACAAGGGAGCCCGGACGGATGGGCTAGCAAGCCCCTGTCGTGAACGGAGCTTGGCAACCGCGTGTACGCACGCTCAGACTCTATCGAATTTGAAAGCATGAATGTTTATCCGATGGTTTCCCGGCCTCTTCTCTCCACCCCTCTCTCTGCGCTGCTGATACATTCATCGGTTCTCACTAGCTCTCCTCAATGTAACACCGGTATCTATGTTGTGTATGCTGCTGACCTTGATGCCCTGTGTGGTCATCACCCGCAGGCCCGTAATGGCGGTTAGCCAAGGGCTTGAAACACCTGCCTTTTGGCAGTTCGCAGCGGCGAGGTCCGCTCAGCCAAGATGGGGGGGGGGGGGGGGGGCGGAGGCACAGTGCGGGATCCGCCGTCTAGCGAACACATACCATGGCAGTGCTGCAGTAAGTACTTATCCGACAGGAAACAATATTAATTAGTACAGGGTAACAACAGTACGGAAACAAGCAAAGGTAGGGGATCCAAAGGCTGAGTGATCACCAACCCAACTTCCCAAAAGAGTCAAAGACCGTCAAGGGCTTGCCCTTGCTTTCCGCTATCTATCGGAAGCTGTGTGGCGAACACATGTGGTAGGCGGCTCCCCTCGGCTGCCAGGCCGTGAAACATGTGGACAAAGCGTAGAAAATAAGTTTTGACTAGGTGGGGATTTCTGTCGTGTAACGTGTCTAGGTGTGCACTGCATGTCTCCACCTTGCCAGAGAAACCATGTGCACATGATGGAGTCTTTAACAAAGAAAGGCGGGGACGGACGGACAGCGGAGGGTAGAGAGAGAGAGATAGAGAGAGAGAGAGAGAGAGAGAGAGAGAGAGAGAGCCGTCCAGAGCAAGTGTTTGATGGAACATTCATAACACCTTCAGTAAGTAGTAACTTGAGGACTTGATATTGTTGTGCAGTGAGTATTGGTCGGTATGTCTGGTCCCTTTCGAAGCGGTTTTGTAAAGCCCCAAAGGATGGAAACAGTAACCAATCTTGAACCCTTCTTGTAATTGATCTAGTACATCTCGGCAGGGATGCTTTCTCCCTTTTGCCATGGCCCCAGAAATTCGGCACGAGCGGTCAATATCACGCCGCCTACTCATTGTTGCCCCACGGCGGGGGGACCCGCTTGCTGAGAGCTGGCAGCGGCGCGCCACCTCATGGCAGTGTCCCTCTCTCGAAACAGGTTTTCCAGCACCTCTGCGGGTCTATATCTGATATCCTGATGCCAGCCGGGGTCAATGACGAGCGTGAGCCCGCCCACCATGGCTGCCGTCCTGGCAGCCACACCGACGTCCAGGTGCATGTCTCTCTTGAAGCTGATGGCGTAGACGGGCACGCCGAACGGGTTGGCCATCAGCTTCTCAAAGTCGTACGGGCACTCCCAGTCGTGCTCGGCCAGCAGCTCGGCAGCTCCCTTGAGCTCGATCAGCTGCTCGTGCGTGTCGTAGTGGAAGCGGCAGTAGGTGTTTGCCGTGAAGTAGATGGGGTGTTCAGTGGCCGTCAGAGACGGGTCTGGGTACGTCCCGTCCTCGTTGGTCTGTAGGTATTCAAATCCGGGAATGTTGCGCGCCACCCTCTCGGCAGCCCAGCGGGTCGGCCCGCCACTACACCAGGTCTGTTCCAGGAGGAGCGGGTACAAGGGCCTCTCGTCGATATGGAGGATGCTCTCGAACTCGTGGATTGTGTCGGGCTGAAGCTGGCCGGTCGTCTCCAGGTCCCTTTCGATCTTGCATAGCAGGTTGTAGACCTCGGGAAAGCCAACCTTGGAGCCAAACTGTCTCCCGAGCGTGAGGAGCTTCTGTCCGGTCATGTAGCCCCGTCCTGTCATGCGTATGTTCTTGGGGCCAATCTTGGTGATCAAGGCCAGGATCCTCCTGACCAGGAAGTCGGCATCCTGATAGTGACTGTAGAACCTCTGGTTCTGCTCGACAATGTCTCGGTACTCGATCCGGAAGTAGTCCTCGATGTTCATGCCGCAAGGGGGAAGGCCACCAGTGATGAACACCTCGCTCAGGCCTTCGGGGTGCATCGATAAGTAGCTGAGGCTGATGTAGCCACCGTAGGACTGGCCGAGGATGGTCCACTTGATCGCGCCTCCAAGAAGCTCGTGCTGGGAGAGACAGAGCCTGATGGCCTCGAGATCACGGACTATGTTATCCTGACAAAACTGGGCAATGTAATGCGCCATCTTATGCTGGTCGAGATCTGCTCCCTGGCTGAGTTTCCGAGACGGAAGGGGAGTGCTGTCGCCACAGCCGCGATAGTCCACATAGAGAACCGAGTAGCCCTTGGTCAGGAGCCAGCAGTTCATCTCGCGCACCCGACAAGGAGGATTATCAGCGCCAGGGCCTCCACAAAGGTAGAGGAGGATCGGCCTCTCCCGCAGTGCCTGATCGTGCTGGATACGATGTGTCCAAGTTTCTGACGTGTATGAACTCTCCGAGTCGACCTCTGCCCACACCATGTGTGCCGCAATCTGCAGCATGTCATCCTGAGGGACGTCGCTGGCATGCTGGAGGGAGACTTGAAAGCGTAGCTTGGTGACGGCAAAGTCGGAGGATTGGTGCCATGGCTCTGAGTTGAGCAGCGCGGCAGGCTTGATGGGATTCTTGTTGGAGGGCATAACGGCAACAATCGTTCAAACGGCAACGAGGAGGACAACGATTAGTAGTGATCGAGGGAGGGGAGGAGTAGTGGAGGGAAGGAGGACGCTGGTGATCCTGATAATCGTCAGCATAACATCAATGAACGGACATCATCCAGGAAGAACAAGCCTTTGTGAGCAGAAAAGAGACAGGGTCTTATCGAAGGCTCCCACTATCTCATTTGATAAACATACTCTAGGTGATGCATGTTTCCCCCCCCCGTGCTTTTTCCTCGGGATACCGTACCAGCTAGATTCGGCGGGAAATAGCGCGCTGTGGGAGAAGGAGACGTGGCGGGTTCTGCATGGGGTGTCTGCAGCCTGACGCAGCCGCGTTATGGGCGATGTCGTATATTCTTTTGTCCTTGTCCGCGACCAACCAAGTGGTCGTGTAGGCCCTCGTATGCAAGCAGGCTTCTCGAGGAACATAACGCTGCAGATGCCAATCCCAACACTGCCACACGGGCACTGTCTTCCGGACCGGGCCTGGGGTTCTCAAGGTGGATCGAGTTTTATTGCGTGTCGGGTCAAATGGTAATGCGATAGCCCGGTGCAGTTCACTTTGTGTAACTTGAGAAAGGAAAGAAAAAAATGCAGAGTCGGAGTCCTTCAATCTCGGTGCCAGGCCGCCTAGTCCAAAAGCAATATTCAGAGATCGAGGCAGAGCCTCGTGGATCCCTACCTCTTCTTCATGCTCCGGCGAGGCTACTAACGGGGGGATCCGGCTGCAGGGGGTGCCCCATTTTTTAAGCTGCCGCATTCGGAGAGCGCGCTCGAGACGAGAGGGCAAGAGCGAAGGGGGAGGAGGGAGGGGGGGGGGCTGGCTGCAGGGACCTGGAGGAGCCCCTGACCCTGCTGATAACCCCTGTCTGCCGCTCCCGCTGCGGGGTCTTGAGGTCCCCCGCCAACCCTCTGACGGAAATATCACCTTCTACAGCAGCTCAACAAATCTCATCACGACAGACAATACGGCTCGTACAGCAGAAGTAAATTCAATCCACCATAGCCCGTCTCACCTTGAGTAGTGCCCAGCCAAAGTTTTTTGGTCCTTGTTTCTTTTTTTAGGGCTGGTGTATTCAGCCTCCTCATCATGATCATCGAGTCCTTTGGACTGCAGCTCCTCCTGGTGAACATTCGCCCACCACCCCCCCCCCCTTCTCTTCCGTTTTCTGTCCGGACTCCGCGTGGCCCGACCAGCACTGACAGCTAGGTGGGTCCTGGATCATGGCTAACGCTACATAGTAGTTGGTGAGGGCACGATTGGGGGGGGGGGGACGGGGAGGGGAAAGAAAAGAGCAAAGGAAAGGGGGAGAGAAAATCATTCGCTTTTGCCGTCACCGACCTGTGTCGGTAGTCTCGAATTCCGCCAATTGCGTCCCCATCCGTGATCGGAAGCCACATACACTTGCATAGCGAAGAGAGCGTGTGCAAAGCTTGATGCCCTTCGGAAGCGAAGGTGTGATGGGGTTTTGGTGTGACATGCATGTCAGCACAGTCGCTATCCGTCCTCAGGGGCCTGCCAGGGCGCTATGACAGCTGCAATCCTACCCTCGGTACCACAGGGTTCTTTGTACAATTGCCACAGTCAGACGACCCTTCCTTCTCTCATGGTTGCAGGATACCATGTACTCTGAGGAACTCGAAGCGATATCCGCGTCGCTGATCCCTGCCGGCATAAGTCCTGAGACGTTGGTAGATCTCAATCGTGCAGCCGCGCCACTTCGAGAGCGCAGATCTACTGACTGATCAGATGTTAGGAGAAATGAACTGGGAAGGCACTTGGGAATGAACAGAAGACAATCCGCGATATAAGTCAAGTCTATTATAGTTGCGTGTAATGTGCCACTGTACTGTTCTTTATACCCTCTCATGACACAACCTAGCTGAGATCCCTCATTCCCCGTGGTAATCATATGCTGATCGAGCGGCCCTTGATCGAATAAGGGAGCTGACATGGGTATCTTCTGGCTCATGGCCTTGTAGTGATCGGCTCCATATTCTTTCACCGTGCAGGGCTCTGCTCACAAGAGGTGGCTCATTCTAGATTTCATTCGATCTTTCTCCCCCATTCCATCGGATACGGCTTCTTGGCATGCAGGAACGTATTGCGCGTTGACTTGTAGCCATCTTCTATGTTTGCTTCATTGAGACACGGAGCTCCGAGAACTGGGCCTACGAGGCTCACGGGACCAAGCCGGCTACGATTGCTCAGAGCAATAGAAGTAGTCAGTATGAGGCAGGCGCCCGTACGGAGCACAGTAGACAAACTTGATGATCTGCAGCCATCTCTCGCTGGACATGTGTACAACCCCACAGGGATTAATTTTAACACTTCGCCACCCGAGGAATACATATTCATAAGTGAATTCATTGTTTACTCCACCATTTTTATCAACTTCTTTTTTGACATTAATACCTAGCACAGCTAAGCCTCGCTTGGACTCCAGCATCTATTTACTAGATTAGCATTTCTTTGTTAGAGTAAGTTTGACTTCGATTTAGCATTCTATACAGTAATTATAGTATGTACCGCTCGGGTGGCGAAGTGTTAAAATCAATCCCTGAGGGGTTGTATAAATAAACACTGAGCTTAATCATTCTACCAAGGCAAGGGAAGATCTAGGAGGGAGCCATTGAAATGCCCCATCTGTTCAAAATATTCTTGTGCTTCCCAAAAACTCCAGAGACCCGTAATCGTAATCGTATTGATGAAGTAGCAACGCTGGCAAAAGAATGTACACCCAACGAATTTTATATGCAACCCGAATGCCGATCATCCTCAACGCACACCTCTATAACCCAAGACCGTCGTTCTTGTGTCATGAGCCATGTGACCGTAACCCCACGGTGGCGGTGGCGGTGAATGCATGTTCGAGACCGTCTTCCAGAGCGGCTTTCCTCGATAATAGCGAGTCCATGGACGTTTCCCCTTCATGCGTGACTCTGGTGCTGTATGTTTGTAGAGAAGTAGGTGATTTGGGGAATGAATTGTTTGGTAGGAACGTGCCACCTAGTATCTGTGCGAGATCCTCATCCTAAGACGCTCCATATAGACCGCACCTCCCAGCATACGTTAAGGGCGGTCATTCAATTTCAGTGTTCGCATAATTTCGCTCTTACTCGAAGGCATTCTCGTGACCATATTAGTACTATGCTTAGAAATTCCACCAGGATGTAAAGAATTCGATTACCATGTGACTCACCTATAGCTTCACTATCAAGTCTAGAAGGTAGCGCCGCCACATTAAGATCAAGATTGTTGTTTTAATTATCTCCCATAAGTGAAGGAGGCTAGACCTGGTTAAGATGGTAGCCATGCTGTAGTAGAATTAAGGATTTAGAGAACAGAGATCTTTTACAGCGACAAGGTCTGTGCATTGTCCACTATTTTATCTAAAGGGATTTTTACACTATTTCAGTATGGTTGGTCATGCTTCAAGCTCATAGTATTTTATTCAAAAGGAGGATAATAGATATCATCACCTTTGCAAGTGTCTGTCCTAGTGATATGTCTAGGAACGTCCAACCCAAAGCTAGGGCTTATCGCCTTATGAGTTGATATAAAACAGGCTGTACACTAGCTATCTAGAATATGTAGTAGTATTCATAGGCATGTCACCAGTGACAAGCTTGGATTTAGTCTCGCAATTACTTCACCGATTCAATCACATGCTTGACAACATTATTGTCAATTCTGTTGTGCCGTCACAATAAATATATCCAGCGCCCAGGTCCCAACATTGTCCTTAAAGGTGAAGAGCTATTGATTTAGAGATATTCATTGCAATTTATAACATTCACGTCGGAGCGCAGCCAACTTTGGTTCAGAACTACTTTTACTACTATTTATTTCAATAACGGGCACCTTCGCACAATTTGCTTTTCCCTTACTCTCTGAACCCCAAAAGCAAATCAACCTACTACACATTTCCCAATACTTCTTGTTCCCAACCTACAAATACCAAAACACCATCACTGTCCTGCCTGAGTTAATCATATCAACAATGTCATCCAACAGGCAGACCTTTGTGAAGCCCAAGGCTTATGGCTCTGAAGGCACCACTACGACAACCCCCACCACCATGACCACACCCATCGAGAAGGTCCGTGAGGCTGACAAACCCACATCTTCATCCCGTTCTCGGCCAAAGGGCTCACCTGTGGTTCTCCGCCAGCCCACTAGAAAGCGTGATGGGCTTGAGGCCGCCTCTCCCACCGTTGCCAATCCCTACAGCAGCAAGGAAGGGGCCACCACTACGGCAACCTCGAACATCCATCAGGCGGATAAGCCCACGCCCCCAGCTTCAACTCGTACCAAGCGCAAAGCCTCACCTGTTGTTCTCCTCAAACCAACTACTAAGCGAGAACGGCTTGAAGCCACAGGCAAGCAAAAGGCTATCACGACGGCCCCCACCAAGAACCTCCAGGCCAAGAAACCTTTGTCCTCCGCCAACATGAAGCGCACACGCCCACTACGCAGCGTATTCCACGCCCCGAAGCGTCGTCCTCAGAAGAAGACTGTGATGTAAGTGCCATACGCCTCTCTCACAAGCCTGCAAGTGTGACTGTACTAATAAACTGATTGATTGGTACGTAGAACGGAAGGGCTGGTGGATGCTCGCAACAGCCAGGCTCTGGACATCTTCTCGAAGCCTGTGGTGGGTGACCCGAAGGCTCTGAAACAGCTTGCCAACTTCCAGTGCAGCTGTCGCCAGCCTGGTTCCCTGAGATGTTACTGCGCTTGGTGCGCGGGTGATTTCACTGGTCCACCCAAGCAGGGCACAGCAAGCCCTTGGGTTAACGTCAAGCGCTTGATCCCATCTCATCTCAGACCAAAAGAGCCCTCGGCCCTCCAGATGAGCTCCAAAAAGACCAACCACATGTCTGACGAGGCCGGACCGCCTGACGCGCGCCTCGTTCCGGGCGGCTTCTTCTGTGACCGCTGCCAGACCATTCATCGACCTACCGACTTCATCCCGTCGTGCTACAATGATCAAAACTTTACCCCCCTCTCAGGAGTGCCCACGTTCAACCTCGGGCGCCTCCTTGCAAAGGCCATCGCCCTGGGCCAGTGCGACAGCGACGAAGTGAAGCAGGTTCTCAAGGCGATAAGCACTCGATCCTTCAGGGCCACAAAACTGCCTAAGGCGGGCCTGAAAATCTCGGCCGAGACTTCGCACGAGGCGAAACTTTTGAACGGCCAGCTCATGGTCAAGACACAGGTCGTTGTGTGGCCCGACACGACCAGCGATGCTGTCTGGGCAAACTTTACGGCCTCTACTCCATGCTGGGAGTTTCCTCTTGATCCTTCCACCCGCTCCATGCACTCTGCCATCTCCAAGGAGATGGCACTGGCGACGGGGAAGATGGGCAAGGAGGGTCACCTGAAGCTGGCCGAGCCTGGTCTCATGGACGCGGTCCAGTACCTCCAGACCAATCAGGGCATGGTCTACTGCTGTGAGGATGCCCACACCGACTACAGCTTCGGCGTGGTCGACACCAACCTCTTAGGCAAGTGTATCGTCCTCACTGCCTGGAAGGATTACGGCGGCTTTGGCCAAGAGCAGCCTTGCAAGTGGTTGACACACTTCTCGGCCGAGTCCCTGCGGAAGCATGAGCTCAAGGTGACCGTTCCTCCCAGACGACAGCCGCTGGGCCAGGCGGGCATCGCGAGCAAGTTTGAGGGACAGGCCCTGGGCATGAAGTCCAACATGCAGTACGCGCCAGTGCTCGAGGAGGGTGACATGTTCCGACTTCTGCAGGCCAAATCGGCCGTGGAGGGCCTGGAGGATGATGAGGATGCTGAGGATGGTCACGGTGACGATGAGGATGATGATCTGTGGGGCTCAGATGAAGAATGAATTGTTGTCTCCAGAGGGCATGGTTGTGGAACTTGTCATAGGCATGGAAGAAAGCGATGTATTTGTATGAATGGCTTATGGCTTATTATTTAATAAATCACTGAGAATTCTTGAAAAGAGTCCTTGCCGCCTATTGGCATGTAATTCTTTCCGCATGACGAAATAGCTAGGTGTCACAATTCGAGATATAAATCACCAAAGGCAAATTAAATAGAAAATTAAAAAAAAAATGAAGGAAAGAAAGAAAGAAAGAAAAAGGTGATCCAAATGGCTAGTACATATTCGCTGCGGAGGCCCAGGCTCCAGACGGGTGATTCCTCCGCACTCTTCCACCAGGGCTAACCCAGATCAGACACCAACTTGCCCTGTTGAGAGAACTATACGACTCAGAACCGGATCATGTTGGGAACCGCGGGCCGTAATCAACCTCAACTCGCTGGTGATGCTGTGCAATCACCAATCTCTGACAGGACTTCCATAGACTTGGGAGGTGTGGAGGAGTTGCTGTGAGTACTTCGGTTCAATTGGGGTCATGTGCCGGTATTGGTCTTCCCCCATATCGAGTATTGTCCATGACTCGCTCGGAGACTTGCCCGTCAGATAAAAGAGGAATGGAGGTCACATGTGCAATAATCCAACCATAAAAACTGCATCCAGGTTCACATTAGATATATATATTTGTGTGTGTTCACTAATATAAAGTTGTAATTAAAAGGCTGACACTGTTTATCCTCTCCTGTGGTCACCTCGGCCAATAAATCTTTAATAACGCCAAGCCTCGAATTAATTAATCTAGGATCTCGACGTGTGGCCTGAGACCATGAGCCTCCCAGCACGCAGACTCTTGTTTGTCCTGCTAGGCCTCACAAGCCTCGTTCAGATATCTCTGCAGCAAGATGATTGCGCAGCATCCTAGTGAGATTCCGCGTCCCTAGACTGGTCCCAACATATTTGTATACATGAATACTTACAAGCCTTGAATGATCAAGTGCGCAATGCGGCGGTGAAGGCTGGACAGGAGCGACATGTTGTGAGACAGGCTACACATGCTCCGTAACCAATGCGTACTACTCGCAGTGTATTCCGTCCAGTGATGCTTCTGTGAGTTGTAATTAAATTGATAGATTCTATAATCATCCCCTTCAGGGCCCGCCCTCAAGACAACTCGAGTTGCGAATATCTACTGACATATTCCAGACAATAACCAGCAGTGTGACGGCGGCGACCACAGCCACCAGCGTCAGCAGCTATACCGGCCCAGACGACTACACCACGACCGATGCGACAACGACGACAGCGTCTCACGCACAGTCTGCCTACCCGTCAGCCAATTCAAGCTCCTGTGGCGACTGGACCCTGGTCGACAACGTGTGCTGTCCCCTCTACTGCTCCAACCAGAATGAATCAACATCGTGCGATGATACCTGCACGGGTGAGTGCGTCACGCCGCCTTCTGCAGACTGCATGTCTGGAACCATGTGGGGGGAGACTTTCCACGTGAACGACACTGAGGAGTGGCACTACAGCGTGGGTTTCCCTCCTCCTCTTCTTTCTTTCTTTTCCCTTTTCTGTTCATGATCAAACAAACACAACTGTATGCACGACATTGCTTTGCAACAATTGCATCTTCGCTGACGATGATGCTTCATTGTCAAGAGATCAACGCACTTTGGCGAGACAGAAGGAGGGGCTTGTGGGTTTGGCCTCTACGGCCTCTGCACCAACACCAACTCATCTGAGGCATGGGTTGCCGAGACGCTGGGAGATACCTGTGACGCCTTTTGTCTGGCCTACCCCAGTCTATGTCAAGACCCGACGACAAGCAACCTAACGATGAGAGGCAACTTTGCTGCGCCCAATGGCGATTACTACACCCAGGTACGCGCGCGTCCTCTTCTGAGCATATAATTCACACGAATATGCGTGGGATGACACACAAAATGTGTGGTTTGCTTCATGTGACTGATCATTATCCAACTTTTTTTTTTTTTTGGTTCCGATTGATAGTTCTGGCCCAACCTACCCGGCGACCTCGATAATTACCTGTCATGTGGAGAGTGCTTCGAGCTGATCCGTACCAAGGACGACGGCACGGACTACGCAGTCGGCGAGGATGGGCATACTGATCCCATTATCCTTGAGATTGTCGACAGCTGTCCCTGTGATGCGAATCCCAAGTGGTGTTGTGAGATCGCCCCCCCCCCCCACCCCTTGCAAAGTTTGGTCGATTGTAACGAATGTCTGAGCAACTACTCACAATCTCTTCTCCAGGCGGTTCTGGTGCGGATCATTGCGGAGAGGTGTCTGACTTTACATATGGTTGTCCAATTCCTGAAGGCAGTCATCACAGTAGGTGATCACCTTTTAACTTTCATTGGTTGGGACTTGTTTTCTTTTTCTTGTTTCAAATTACCAAAACTGATTTTTTCTCTTCTCTCAGTGGATCTGTCAGACGTCGCTATGGGCCGTCTACAAGGTAATGGCAGCCTGGCCGAAGGAGTAATCCCGATCCGCTACCAACGCATCCCATGCCCTAAGCCAGGCAACGTCTACGTCTGGCTTCAGGTGGGCGCCGGTCCCTACTACTTCGCCATGTCGGCCGTCAACGCCAACGGCCCCGGCAGCATCATCTCCTTTGAGGTGCAGGGCTCGGGCGACACCGAGTGGCTGGCCCTCGAGCATAACCTAGACTACACGAGCAGCAGACCGCAGGAGCGCTACGGGTCCTGGGTGATGCCGCAGGGGGCCGGGCCGGTGAATGTTCCCATCGCAATTCGTCTGACGAGTCCTACTGGGGAGCAGATTGTGAACATGGAGGTCGTCACGTCCTTTACGGCGCCGGCTGATGCTGATGCTAATTATTACTATATCGATATGGGTGTTCAATTCTCAGTCAACTGAAAGTCTGGAGTGGTTCTGAAAGTCGCATGAGAGGAGGAGGCCAGGTAGGATAGTAGTAGCGGGATAGAATCACTTTGTAAAGACTTTTATGTGATGGGGTTCGTTCTATCACTTTTCTTCTCTTCTCAGGGACTTGAATCCAAGTCTGTCATTACATGAACAACAATTATATAGCACCTTTTTTTTTTATGAAGAAAAAAAGAAGAAGAAAAGAAATCCCAATCTATAAACGGAGCACTTAAGAAATCATTTAGGGTACTATATCAGCACAAATTCATGCTACGTTCCGTGAACCCCTTAATGAGTTGTCGACGATATGGTGCTCGTAGATTCCAATACCCCCAGTCGCATCTCCAATGATAAACTGGTCGCCGTCTGAGGAGAAAGAGATAAAAGTAATCCTCGAGAGATCCATAAGTTGATCACAGTCCCTCGCGATTCCACTGCCTCCCTGCGGCGTTGGAGTCCTCCAAAGCTCGTGTCCTCCGTTCATGGCGTCGAGAATCACCAGACAGACGTCTCTCCCCTGCTTCGTGTCTGGGCCGGGGCCCTGACGGTACGCCACATAGCGACAGTCAGGACTGATACAGACAATCGTGTTCTCGTTCGGGATGGCAAACAAGTCGGTCCTGTCCGTCTCGAAATCCCAGACCAGCACATAGCGATCGAGCCGCGTGATTGGTTCGACCTGCCATGCACCAGGCCGCCCGATCACCCGAACATGGTGTGGGATCCAGATGGACACGACGGTACTGCCGTGGGTCGCGAGGCCACAGGGCAGCGACCCTTGCAGCTCTGCATACCTGATGGGCATGCAGGACCGACGTGGGAGTGAGGATTGACTCATGGGGTCCGAGGCGAGATCCCACACCATCAACATGGCGGCGTATTCCGGAGGGGGATGGCCTGGCCTGGGAGGACGTGGTCCTGCGGCGGCCACGAGGAGTGGTCTTGTCGCCGAGTACACCATCTCTGGAAACATGGGAATATGAGGCAGCCCAGCCTCGGCAAGACGGATAGTTGTGGGTGTCCCGAAGAAATTCTTTTTCGAAGTAGTGGTGGCATGTTGTGAGTTTTTGCTGTCGTTGTCGCGGGCGACTGGAAATAGGTAGATTGCATCCTCCCTCTCTCGGTAACAAGCAAGTGGCGGATAGTCCGTCTCAAATATGTCTGTTCTAGCAGCCGCCCAGCGGAACACCGAGTCGATCCCCTGCAGTTTCTTCTTGGACGCCCAGTTCCAGATGTCCAGGCTGTCTCCGAATCCTGTAGTGATGGCCATCAGACTCCTGGTCTCTGAGATGATGGCGTGGCTGGTCACGAAGAAGTCCCGCGACCTCTCCTGCATCTGGATATAGAAGCTGATCTTGAGAGATGCCTGAACGTTGCACTGCGGGAGGCCGTGGACCTTGATCGTTTTGTCCCCGTACTTGCTCGCGATTATGTATGTGGACGGCGACAGATCGGCATAGAAGACGGCAGACCCGTGCCCTGGGGCTTTATGGTCCTTGCCAGGGCTGGATAGCATTCTTGTACGTACGAGTTCTGTTCGGGTGTTTCTGGAGTAGTCTGGTCTCCAGATGGCAGGAATGTCGAACGGGTCGATGACAATCTTGTCTGGTGGGCTAGTTGCGAAGGATGGGAGCTGTCCACCACCAGCCGACGTACGCCCTTGGGTATGTCGAGGGCTTGAGGGCATCAGTGTAGTAGATTGGGAGTTATGATCCAAGGTATTATGAACAACTGAAGACGGGGTGTTGGCATCAGTTGGTGTTGCCTGTGATGGCGAGACTACTACTTCTTCCTCGTCCATCGAAGTCAAGGTCCGCCGCTGCTGCTGAGCATGCTTTGGGGCCGACATGGAAATAAAAGAGTTAGGCAACTCGCTTGAGCCTAAGCTCGAGGAATGTGACGATAGTGAACCATGTGATGTGTAAGAAACCACCGAGGACTGCCCGCACGTGTCCAGAGCGCTGCTGGTCACCGAAGTAGAGTCGTCCGCCAGGGTTTTCTCCATGGATGTTTCTGACGAGGGACGAGAGGACGAGCTCTGCAGCGACGGGATCGAGAGGTTGTTGAGTTTCTTGGGTACGCCCATCGACCATCTTGCAAGCGTTTTGACAAGCTTGTTTGTACTCTTGCGGTTTTCAGTGTTCATCGTAGCTGGTGGCAAGTCTGCTGGGCTTGGTTCGGGGGTCCTCCTCGATGCCATGCTAAGGGAAATGTATGTCAGTCAATTATATAGAAAATATATTGTTGTCAGCTGGGTATGACTATACGTTAATTCATCTTGGTCGCTCATTTGGCTTCCTCCACAGGATGTTGCCTTGAGGGCCTGGATGAGGCTGGGCTTTTTGTCTTCCCGATTCCGACACTTGCTTTGTATGTACAGCCGCACCTCATCCAGGGAAGACTTAAGTGCCTGATTCAGCGGATCTTCCCGATCGCCCTCTTGAACTTGTTGCAGGATTCGACGAAGCAGAGCAAGAAGCCTTCTTGTGTCGTGATCGAGGTATGTGCCGAAGAAGTCCGCGTCAACATCCTCGTCTTCCGGTCCTGCTCTAGAAACAATACCCAACACCATTCAGCGGTCAGCTCCCTTCATAACTCTGGTATAAGTTGTAGCAGGTTGTTGCTAGATTTTGTCTCTTTTACGTACAGATTCACTGCCTCGAGCGCCAGTTGCAGGGCCCTTCGACAGGTACACAGGTTGCCATACAGTTGCTGAAGGTCATCGTCGGATGGGACTGCGTCCTGGTGTGTATCTTGGGTGGTCTTTTCAACCCACTCGTCGATGCGGGCAAGCACATCTCCACAGCTGCGGACGATCTTTAATATCGGAGGCTGCAGCTGGCGAGGTATGACGAGGTCGGGATCTCCTAGGCGCTCGAGCGGAACTTTGAGATCTAGCAGCTCGTATGTGAGAGAGTCAAATGATTCAGTTCCGGGATACGCACTCTGCAGGATGTCGTCGACGGCGGTACAGGTGCGGGAAGCTGCAGAGAGGGCATACAGAACCGCAGCCTTGAGGAGATATGAGTCCATGGCGAGGAGATGATTGAGGCTCTTCAGTACCAATGATCTTTTTCTTTTTCCTTCTTCTCCTTTTCTCTCTTCTCCCCAGGATGAGTATCTTTTGCGCACACCTGTCGCGCAGCGTCTTCGCTTTTCTTTTTCAGCAGATAAAAAGAAGAAGCGGACACCTCGTGGGATGACTACATGGGAACGGTGTGAACTACTACTGTAAAGACATGCTTATCGACGACCCGAACATGTAATATGACACACAAAACTCCGCCATATGTAATCATCCTTCCTCACGCTCCCAGCGCGGCAGAGATCTGTGATGATCACGGCGCCATGGAGACACCAGGTAGGACCTAACTGGACCCTGTCAGCCCTCCTGTAAGCAACTTGCTGCGATATTCCGCTATTCTGCAGCGCCATTGTACACACGATTAGGTGTGAGACCTCGCAAAGGAACGAATCGATCTGGTAAATGTGTGTCTTTGACGCGGAAACGCCTAGGGCCGTAGGCTGGATTGGGAAAAATTGTCTCACGCACTGCAATTAGGTCTTACAACGGTATGACTCTACTACGCTACACGCGGCAATTCAAGGCTTGGTATGTAAGCACAATGTCCGTGGTTCAGCATGGACTGACTGCCGTTTTGCAAGGATGTCAGAATCAGCGTTGGAGGAAAATTCCATGAGATCAAGAAGGAAAATCAACAGAGTATATAATACAATGTGGTCTCATGGACAAAAGATTACCAGCTTTGATGCTGTCCCAGCCTGCCTCGATCTTGCCATTGAACATGGCTCCTGACAGAGCAAGAGGATTGTAAAGATCATTCAGGCTGATTTGTTTGTTCAACTTGGAAAATAATTACTTAGATAGTCAATATTAATCACCCATCCGAACAGAACCTCAGCACCGTTATAATCATATCCAATCGTTGAGTCAGAAACCCACAGTCTCGCACATTCAGGAAGGACAACAGGGAAAGGATGCAAACAAAAACGGCGCATCGATTAACCGCGCATAACATCGGTGACCATTTAAAATCATGGCTCGGAGACGGGAATCGCGCGGTTACATATTTACTGTGAAGAAGTTCGGAGGAGGAAGAAGAAAAAGAGAGCAGGCGTCAAGATAAGCGCGATAGAGATGTTTGAAACATGGGTTGGCATGCAGGGTTGAAACGTTTTATGTGAAAGGATCCATAGGGCAGGGATATAAATCATTTACCTTCAGCCTCAAATTGAAGGGGTGGCCCCACGAGAGTGGTGCTCCTGGATCCAATTTCCACCACTGAGATCAAGAGAAGATCTCGTTTCGATGATCGTGAAACAAAACATAAATGACATCAGGTGCAGAAAATCCACCAGGGCGGCTCAGCAGCCAAGCGAGGCAACTCGTCCTTCAGGGGGGATGTCGGTTCGTTCCGAGGAAGAAGATCATTTTAGACCATGTAACCATCGTATATATTCAAGCTGGGACTTCGTGTTGGTACTCTATCTGTTGTCGATGCCAGCCAACCTCGATCTGTCACAGCTTCTTTGTACGGTGTTCAAACCGAGCCACTCTTTCTATTCGTCATTCTTTTCTTCTTTTTGGATTGTAAACTTCACTGTGTGAAGCTGGAACATTCCTTTTTCTTTTGCCAACATTGAAAATTATCTTCAACCCAAGTCTCTCCTTTTGCTCCTCTTCGAGAACAAAACAAAACAACAATCATCACAATGGTGTCCAAGTTTCAATCCGCGGCCATCCTCCTGGGTGCTCTGGCCGGCACTGCTCTGGGCCACGGTCACGTCACGGGTATTGTGGCCGACGGCGTTTACTATGGCGGCTTCTCGCTGGACTATTACTACGAGAAGGAGAACACAGGCACCTTTACCGAGTCTGTCGGTTGGTGGGCTGAGGATCTCGACAATGGATACATTGCCCCCAGCGCCTACAATACTTCCGACATTATCTGCCACCTCGACGGCCAGCCTGCCAACCTGACTGCCACCGTCAAGGCTGGTGGTACTGTCGAGTTCCAGTGGACGGCCTGGCCCCATCCTGGCCCTGTCCTCACCTACGTGGCGCTGTGCCCTGGTGAATGTACTGACCCTACGATGGACAAGACTGCTCTCGAGTGGGTCAAGATCGATGAGGGCGGCTTCGACGTGCCCTCGCAGACCTGGGCGGCGTACGATCTCATCGCCAACAACAACTCGTGGACCTCGACCGTGCCGTCGGACCTGGCTGCGGGCAACTACGTCTTCAGACATGAGATCATTGCTGTCCACGGCTCAGAGAGTCTGAATGGTGCCCAGAACTACCCTCAGTGTGTCAACATTAAGGTCACCGGCAGCGGCACCACAAGCCCATCAGGCACTCTTGGTACTGAGCTGTACCACGAGACCGACCCTGGCATCTACTTCAACCCGTACGTTACTCCCCCGAGCAACACTCTACACTTTCACCTTGTACACCTTACTAACAACTTATGAACCAATTGTTCCAGGTACACCACGCTGTTGAATTACACAATCCCTGGTCCCGCCCTGATGGAGGGTGGAACTAACCAGACCGTGACTGCGACCACAGGCGCCGCCAGTGCTACAACCGCTGCTTCCAGTGCTACCTCGACCAGCGCTGCCGCCGCTGTGACCACCTCAGCTGCGTCTACGTCTTCTGCTGCCGCTGCTGCTACCACGAGCTCAGCAGCCGCCGTGGCGGCTACCACATCTTCGACTGTCGCTCCTGAGACTACAGCGGCGGCCGCCACCACCTCGAGCTCTGCTGCTGCATCAGTCGCCGTGGCAGCTGCTTCGTCATCTGTCAGCTCTGCTGCCTCTGCTGCGACTACTGCCGCCAAGTCTTCGTGCTCCAAGAAGCGCAGACATGCCCGTGATGTGTCGCTGTAAGGCTGGTGCGAAATGACAATGACGGCGTCGAAAAGAAGAACAGAAGAGTGGGGTGCTTTTGACATGAGGGAAATTTATGTCGGCTTGGGGATTTTATTCTTTTGTATATACTTAGTTGTATACATCTAGTCAAGTTCAAGTGTCCATACGAATAAGAACTTGTTTGTTGTGGCAATCTTTTCATTGCTCCATGGCTGATATATATTATCATACTGTCACGCTCCCCTGTATCCATCCAGCGCAATATCGGTACTCTATCCATCCTATAAACACAAGTTGCCGCCCTCTGATGCACACTAAATTCCACCACTCGAACATCTCGGCGAAATCGGCACAAAACAACAAGAAGAAGAGATCCGAGCCCTCTCCTGATTCGCCAGCCTCGTCTGTTCACCCGGAGTGCTTGCAAGATACAGACATAGCGCTCTTCCTCTGCTCCGTCTCAGCCACCGAGCGTCTGCTTTAGCTTCTCCACCGCCTGAACACAACATTCGGCTTCGTTCTAGCATCAACGCCATGGTCCCAGCAGACTGTTTAGTCAAGCCAAGCAGCGCTCGGGATTCCGTGGTGATTCACCGGTGCTCGGCCTCCATAATATTCTTCTTCATAATACCATGAAGATTTTGTTCCGTGTCTTTTCTCTCCCTCCCCTTTCTCTCTGATTAAGAAGATGCCCTGCCCTCCCTTGTGAAGGGACATGTGGGGTGGATAGCTGTGCATCAGCGTGGCAGAGCATATTCGGCCGTCTCCCCAAGAGAAATAATTCATCATTATGCCTTCAAGGTCAACATTTGTGCTGCTTCTCCTCCAACTCTTCCACCAGATATGTTCGGCGCAGACAAACGAGACTGCTTTCCTTGGCGCTTTCAGTCATATATCAACATGTGCTGTACATCTTTCGCCCTTGCTTAATTAATGGTTGACTGAATTCCAAGGTCGTGGCATTTCATGTTAACTGATCATCACCATATGATGATCTAGCAAACCTACGTACTCTCGACCATCCCCCAGTCAGCATGTGGAACATTCACCAACACCAGCTGTATCTGCGCCAACACACCACTCCGGCAGGTGACACAGGCATGTCTGCTCGCGAGCTGCTCCGTGGCCGACACCCTCGAGGTCGCCAAGGCACATGCTGCTGCCTGCGACTACCCGGTCCGCTCCATGAAGAAGACCTTGCTTGCTCCTCTGGCCATCGAGCTGTTGGCCATTCCGGCGGTCCTCCTACGCCTCTACGGCAGATGGACGTATGCAACGCGCTACGAGGTTGACGACTGGATCATGGTGGTCTGTTTTCCCATCTGGATTGTCTTTGAAATTCTTGGTCACTATAGTAGGTGATCATGGCCCCCTCCCCCGCTTCTTGATAGAAGATATTAAATCAAATTTTGGGTTGAATATAAAATGTCACCATGAATAACACTCCACAAGTTGGTCAACTCGGCTTCGGCGTCGACATCTGGGAGGTAGACCGGGCCGACTTCACCTTTGCCCTAAAATTATTCTACGCAGACGAATCCTTCTACCTCGCCGTCCTCGTCCTCACCAAGCTAGCTATGCTCTTCTGCTTCCTCCGCATCTTTCCCCAGAAAACCTTCCGCCGCGCCTGCTACGGCCTGATCGCCTGGGTCGGCCTGAGCGGCACTGTCTTCATCCTCCTGCAGATCTTCCAGTGCGTACCCATATCTTATGTCTGGGAAGGCTGGCTCCTCAAAGACGGCGGCCGCGGCGGAAGCTCCCACCTGCACCGCTGCCTCGACGTCCACGCCCTCGCCTACACCGCCGGCGCTTCCAGCATCGCCCAGGACGCCGCCATCCTTGTCGCCCCGATGCCGCTGCTGCGCAACCTGCACACCACCGCCCGCCTCAAGCTCGAGGTGTGCCTCATGTTCAGCCTGGGCTTCCTCATCCTGCTGACGAGCGGCATCCGGCTCGGGTTCATCGTGCGGCTCGCCAGGCCGTCGAATCCTTCGTGGGACAATACGGCGCCGCTGATCTGGTCCGGGCTGGAGTGTGATGTGTCCATGACCGTTACGATTTTACCAGCCATTCGGCACCTGTGGAACAACTCGAGGGGCCGGTGGTTGGGAGGGACGGGAGGGGGAAGGGGGCAGCGACGTATGCTACCAGCGACTCGTCTTCGCGAGGGGGAAATCAGTCTCGTGGATATTATGTCAAGAAAGTGGATGCGGATTGGTCCGTGTTTGGTTTGACGGGACCGACGCAGCATCGCAGCGAGAGTCAGATCGAATTAGACCATCATAAATGAGTGCCGTGTTAGCCTGAGAGTGAACAGAGAGTATTTTTGTTGACGCCGTCTTTCATGGATATATGTTTAAGATGTGATCTTCCATTCTTCTATGCTGTTTCTTAAACTCACCTAATATTTGTGAGTGCTACAACGGCCTGCTCTTCAGCTGTTGTAATAGAATTTATAATGTTAATACAAAGTAACTGAGGCCAACAAAATTGACGTCTCATCAATTGCAGACCCTGTCTTTCTATCCTCTGCTCTAAACGTCTAAGATCCGATGACTCCTATACTCATCATCTTATACAGTCGACATCCATGCCGGCTCCGTGCTCAGTCTGGGCGTGTACAGATCGTTTGCCGTCACAGCCCCGCTGTAAAATCCACGGCGGTAGATATCCCAATCCCTATGTATATAGCATATTATCAATATTTTTTCCCTGTCCAAAGGGCGAGAAAGAACCTAGGGCCGCGGGAAAAAAAGATCATGCTCGCCTAGAAAAGGAGAAAAAGGGGGGCCCCAAAAAAAAAAAGTTCAACTCACAACACAAAGTCATCCAGCTCGCCCCGTCGAGGAGCATGATGATGCACCCAGACAGCGACACTCCTCGGTGCACAACCAAAGACCCCCCAGCCCTCGTCGTCGATCTGGACCTCCCCCCAGCAACCGCCAAGGATGTCAGTCCAGACCTCGCCTGCGTGCTGCTTCCCGACACACATGGCCTTGCTACCAAACTCGCGCGCGTTCGTCATGAGGACCGCCAAACCGGCACTCTTCCAGGGACAAGCTTCTCTGTCGGCAGGGTGCGAGGCCTGGCCCTGCCTGGTGAAACCTATGCAGTGCGGGCGGTCTAGGTAGTCAACCTGCGGGCCATAGGCGTAGAGCTTGCGGGCCAGGAGGAGCCGTGGGATGATCTTCTCGCCAAAGGGGGGCTGGGCAAACCCGCTCCCGTCTGGCTTGGAATAACCGTATAGATCGCCGTAGAAGACACACGGGAGACCGCAGTTTGCGCGCAGGAGGATGAGTGCGTAGGCGAGGGGGACAAAGAATTCTGCTACTGGCGTCTTTGAAGGGCGTCAGCAGTGTTATCTGGAGGGCTTCCTAGTATCGTGTTGACTGTGTATATTGGTCGTAGGAGGAGGTGGTAGTGTACTACTGACTTCTAAAGATTGACCTTCCATCTATATAAAAAAGCAAACATACACATTAGTATTCGGGTGTTATGTCTTGGTGGTGATAGATTACGTACCGTATCATGATTTGCAACAAACGTCTTAAAACACATGTCAGAAAATTTATACATGTGGCTGTAAATCAAGATAACCCTTATAAAAACGTACCACAGCATTATTCGGTTTCAGAGAGACCAGCGTCCCGTCGAAGACACTTCGAAGATCTGTATTCTGGTGTCTTGACAGCCGAGAAAAGTTGGACACGAGCCTCACATCAAACAGAGACAGGCGATGGTCCATGTACTCAATGTACTTGGCCAGCACGTTCAGGTTCTCCCGCCAGTATTCACCGACAATGAACCAGTCCTTTCCGACAGTGGCACGGACATGGGTGAGGAAGTCTCGCAGGAAGGAGGCAGAGTAGTGTTTGATGGCGTCTAGGCGTAGGCCTCCTAGTGGGACCTGATGTGCGAGCCACTGGACCCAGTAGAACAGATCCTGGCGAACCTCTGGGTTGGTATGGTCGACATTTGCAAACATGCTGGACAAGGGATGAATGATCGATATGCTGAGAGTGCGGACGGAGGGGCCATCTTACAGGTAATCGTAGTTGCCGAGCTCCTCATCAACATCTCGAGCCCATTCCTTGCCTTGGAATTTCCATACACCGTGGGTCTTGAGGTGATGGCAGTAGTCTATGCCATTGAAGTGGGTTTGGTTCCATCTCAGCGGGCTGTATGTTGAGCCCCGACCAGGAAAGTCATAACCACACCATGCTTCGATCTCTGCGGGCTTTCCCACAGATACCAGACGATCTAGCGACGAGCCACCATTTTGTCAGGTTCCTTTCCGCTCAAGACAGCCCCTCCCTCTTTTTTATTTGAAGGGGGGGGGGGGTTTGGTTTTTAAGATAGAACTCACTTTGGGAGTCAACTTCTGTGGCCAGCACCGTCTCGGCCCGGTCAGCAGAGGCCTTGTGGTTAAGCACAGCATCAAATAACAGGCTGATGCCACGGCGCCTGGCTCTCTCTGCCAGGGCGACGAGCTCCTCCTTGGTGCCCCACTTGGTAGCCGTCCCGCCCTTCTGGTCGAACTCGCCCAGGTCGAAGAGGTCGTAGAGGTCATAGCCGTTGCTCGTGTGCCAGCCGGCCTTGCAGGCGGGAGGGATCCATATGCTTGTGATGCCCAAAGCCTCGAGGCTCGGGAGGGCGTTGTCGAGGCGCTGCCAGTGCTTCTGGTCGGAGGGAACGTACCACTCGAAGCCTTGGAACATGGTCTGATTACTGGTGTTGGCCGTGGTGGTGGGAGGGGAGGAGTCTGCCTGTCCTGCTGCTGGTCCGCCACGGCGCAGAGGGAGAGGCGGAAAGCTGACCATTTCTCTCTCTTTTTTTTTTTAATTCCTTCCTTTTTTCTTTTTTTTTTTTTTTTTTCTCAAATCTCAGGGAATAATTTAATTTTGTTTGGAAGTTATTCACCAAAATATATTTTATTATTAAATTTATGCTTTTACGTT
>JACWRQ010000011.1:67837-82656 GCA_014849955.1 Cryphonectria carpinicola | reverse complement strand
AAAAACCAAAGACGAAAAGAAAGAGACAAAAAGCAGGAAATGTATATAAAAAAATAATATAAATCCTTCCGTTGTTCGTTGACTTCCCTACTTGCCTCAAATCTCAAGGAAGAATACAAGTGAGTGTGGAAGTTATTCACAAAAAAAAAAGAGAAGAAAAGAACTACGAATTGACGATCTTCAAAACACAACACACTGTACGATCAAGGCCACATATAATATAATGCCTCAAAGGGGGATTGTTCGCGATAACGTAATCCAAAGTTTCCACTGTTAGCCTACATTTTATAAGTAGCAGGCACAACAGGCTCGACACTGACTCTGGGTAGCAGCTTCTCTGTCTGGCACACACAGTGATTGACTCAAGTAGCCTAGTCTAGTCTGTGCCCAAGGACTCATCATTACCTACTTGTACTGATTAAGTAATTCATACCTGTTATTGCCCCGAAGAACACAGCTGAACCACACACGCTCTATGGCACTCATCTGATCCAGTCATTGGTTGCCCACAGCCAATTGTATGCAACGAATAGCAGACGTTGAGTTGGCATGGGGGCAAGCGTATTGCAGACTGGAGGAGGGGGGTGGCTTGGCGTGTAAGACCAATGTGACGGTGCTAAATGGTCCATAGGAGGTGGCAGGTAAAGAAGTAGGGAGAGGACAGAAACAGAAAAAGAGAGAGAGAAAAGAAAAAGGAAAAGGAAAAGGAAAAGAAAGGAAGAAGGAGGAAAAAAAGACCAGACGATAAAGACACGGACAACAAAGCTCGACGCGTTGTGATTTCATAGCATGAGATTAGAGAGCATTCATTCCAAGCAGACGCGGCCTGCGACGAGACCGTGCCTGTGCCTGGCATGCTCGGGAAGGATCATGAGCGAGGGATCAAAAAGTTGGACCCAGATGGGTCAAGACTTGGTGTGCGTGCTATGTATGTATATAGAAACCGCAGCATCCTTGTGTACCTGTAAGCGCTGTGATTAATGAATACGGGTTGTAGGATCTGTAAAATTGTAACCATTCTTTGGGACTCATCCAGTTGGGAAAAGAGAGAGTGAGAGAAAGAGGGAGTTATTTGTACGCTCACCTCCAACCTGGGTAAAGAAAGCACTACCTGCCTGGCACTACAGCAGCTGTGAACAGGCAAAACAGGGCAGTGCACAGCGGCTGATGGAAAAGCAGACAAACGCCAGAATACGATTCGCTAAAAGTACCTGTAATGCCCTGTAAGTGCCAAGTGCTGTGCATGCGTATTACCTTGTTCTAGCACCCGCGCTGGACCCCACAGGGCCCAATCACGATCTACCCGGGCCGTCTGATCCTTGCAGAAAGGCGCAGGAAAATGATTGCGTCAGCAGCCAGCCCTTCATTCCCGCCCCCCTCTCCCTCGCTCTAGCCTCTTCCCCCCCCCCCAAAACAGTACCGAAGAGTGCGGAGTTACAGGACCATTCAGGCTGCCAAGGGTCACCCAGGGGCGCCAATCCACTCATCCCATGCACCGTCAGGTGCCCATGCTCCACTGAAGCCATGCCTCGTCTAGGGCATGATGGGGTGCTAGAGAGTCATCACCTGGTGCACCTGGTGCGCTCAGTAATGCAGCCAGTGCCCCCCCCCCCCAATCGGTGACAATTTCCCGGGCCTGCCTTGCAAGGTTTCTCCAGACGCGGAAGCGAGAAAGAGCAGCCACCGACTCCCTCCTTCCCTCCTCCCTTCCTCTACCCTTACCAATTGATGATCACCTTGTCACTTGTCACTGACAATAACCCCCCCCCCCTCTCTCCTCTTCCCTCTCTCTCCACTCGTCACGATCGCCTTCTCATCCTCGACACGATCCATCTTTCCATCTTTCCATCCCTTCATCCACACCACCACCAACCAGCACAGGATATAGAGACAACGCCACGCTCGTTTATATGTGTATGAAAAAAAAAGAATTCCAACAAGACGGTCACGGTCACGACAGGGACCAGGACGAGGACAAGGACAAGGACAAGGACGACAAGCAGCAACTGATTGATCGACCGACCGACCGTTCCCTATTTTTTTCCCTGGCGCGACAAGATCGACATAGTACATGCACTTCTCGGTCTTTGCTTCCCATCTCCACTCTATAGGCTAGACTCTCTACTTTACTCCCCCCCCCCCCAGCTGATCGATCCATTTACACCAAAACTCGGTAACCTCCATACACATACGCACGCACACACGCACAACACGCACAACACGCACACACGACACCCTCACCATCACCACCACCCTTCTCAGCACAGGGCCCTCTCTGGCTCCATCCTTCCCCCCAGACGACCTACCACAACAGACCCGGGAGCCGGCAGCCGGCAGCGGGAGCATCTTTGTACTACGGGTCAAATCACAGCCCAGGTCACTGGCCTCATCCTCGCTGGAGTCAACCATCCCTCCTCGTCCGGAACGATCAGTTAGAGCTAGCCGCAGTTCAACGGCCCGAGTCCAAAATTAAATCACCGTGCAGACAATTCTTCCCTCTCACATCGCACTCGTTGCGCTCGCGCGACTCCTGTAAACGATACGCCAACCCTCTGCGACTCGTCCCGAGGCTCACCTGCCGTCCTGTTCCGAGCATCCGAGCACAGGTCTCTGCTCCCCCCCCCCCCCGCCTTGGTCGTCGCAATTGTTAAAAAGCGTCAAGACCGCTCAAAGCCCAGTCGATTGGTAAGGGGAAAATAGTTGGAATATCTATACAATAGACGTCGCTATCCGTCTACAAGATGGGTACGCACTTTACCTCTTCTTCCTCGGTGTTTGTTTACGGGCCCCCCCTTGGCGCTCTCTCCTCCTGCTGACATCCATTTCCCGCCACAGCGTCGACAACCATCGTCCCCTTTGCCAGTCTCCCCGCCTGCGCATCGTCCTGCGGTCCTCTCTATGATGTCAATGGCGCCTGCGTGCCCCCTGTGGTCGCCTCCACCACCTCCGTCGCCTACGAGCAGTGTTTCTGCTCCGACGCCAGGCTGACCGCCTTCTCTTCCACCACCGCTGGACCTTGCGACGACGCGTGTACTGCCGAGCCCACCGACTATGACAGCATCACCAGCTGGTACCAGAGCATGTGCAAGAGCGTGCAGGCTCTGGAGGCCGACACCACCACCACGTCAGCCGGGTCATCATCCACATCTTCTGCGAGTTCTTCTAGTTCTGGTGGCGGTGGCTGGTGAGTCGGCCCTCTCTTTATCCCCTCTTGTTTTGCTGACAGGACCCTGCATTGAAATTGAACTGACCCCTCCCGTCTCTTACAAAACTTAGGCTATCCTCCCATTGGCAGTGGGTCATCTTCATCGTCGTCATGGTCGTCGGCATTGCTGGTATCTGGATCGGCGCCGCTTTTTGGCGGCGTCACTACCTGCGCAAGAAGGATCGCCAGTATGCCCTCGGCAAGAACCTCGCTGCCCGTACAGGGTCAGGCCAGAATCCGTATGGCGGCGCTGGCACCCCCAACCGCTCGGGCTCGGTACATGCGTCTCGCCCAGGCGCTTTCATGCCGGACAATGAAAAGCCTCCCAAGAGGAAGTGGAACCTCACAGGCAGGTCATAATGATAACACATGCCTAGAGCAATACACGAGGGGAAAAAGAAAGAAGAAGAAGAAAACACAAGAAAACAAAAACTAAACACAATATATTAATGACTATGGAGCGACTTTGGGCGATGGTACATGGCCGGAGTATGAGGAATTCTTTCAACACTCTGCTGGATGACCCCGGAACGCGAAGCCAGCAAAGAAACATTTTCACGAAGACGACGGGATTTCAAAGGCGACTCTTCAAAAACGAAAAAAAGTTCGAAAGGACTGTGGCGTTGTTAAGTACTACTGCTACCTTGGCTTCTTACGCCTGGCGTCTACTGTCTTTTTTCTTTTTCCTTTTTCCTTTTTCCTTTTTTTTTTTTTTTGCTCCGTTTCTTGGGTATGGAATTGGGTGGGAACGGGTGGGTGATTTTTTGCGATTCTTTGCGAGAGAGGATCAGGGCGGTTCCAGAGAGCAGAGTTCCAAGGCCGTCGCGACGACCCCTTTTTGGCATACAAAAATCGGTATTTGCTTCTCTGGGTCAGAAGAGCTTTTTCCGATTTGTATCCCTTTTCGTTGATTTCTTTCTGTTATCTTTTACTTGTCCCCCCCTTTCCTACGATACTACTACTACTATATAGCATTTGCGGGGGCCGGACGGACCTGTTTTTCTGCCCTTGTTGGAACCGGAAATTAAGAAAATGGAGAAGGAAAAAAAAAAAAAAAAAAGGGGATTCTTAACCTGTATCAACGATCGCATCATATGACGGACCTGCATCATGAATCACTTGAGTTCATTTCGTGATCTCGACATTCTCATTCATCACTAACTTGTAGGCGCAATATTTGTATGCAACTTTTAGGTTTCGCCGAATCTACCCATCCGATTTTTGTGCGTGTGTGTGTGTATATATGTGTGCTTTTTCTTTCTTGTTCTTTTTCTCTCTTTTCGAAACTGTCGCCAGGACTCGCCACCGTTCCTCCGGAAGGAATAGTTGTGACGCATGCATGTCTTTTTTCTTTAATGCCCAGTTTGCAAAAGAATTCCTACTACAAGGATCCAGTGCTGTTCATCACAACAGCCCTTTTCTTCCACCTGCTGTCTTTTAAGACTGATATTCAGCAGCGTCCATGTAGAGGTCGATCAAGCAGCTAGCCGACCACGCCTGTGTAGGGCACTGTAGAAGAGAGCGAGTAGTGTTAGCAAAGTATGAATGTGTGTGTGTGTGTGTGTGTGTGTGTGTGTGTGAAAAGGGTGACTCCCTAGACTTTGAGATTGTTTCAACCTACCGAATCACCGCATAAGGCACCGTCTTTCTGCGTCAGCTCTGCCAGCCCCGCCCAGGGAGACTCCCTGATCATGTTCTTGCACCCCATCAGCCTCTTGGTAACCTGCTGGAAGGCCTCCGTGCGGCCCTCCCTGTCGCTGGGGTCGCGTCTCGCCAGGTCAAACTTGAGCAGCGCGCGCAGGAAGAAGCCCGTGGGCCACAGCCACTCCGGTCCCTGGTGGTAGTTTCTGCCCTTGGAGGTGGCGAAGTCGTCGCTGTCCTCCGAGTTGATGTAGTACGGCCTATAGTTGAGGTCGGCCGGGTCGAGCGTTGCCATGCCTGTCGGCCCGCGAAGGACCTTGTCGGTGAGGATGAGGGCGTCGATGGCATGCTGGGCATCGAACAGGTCTGGAGACACTGTCATGCTGATGGGGAAGTTGGCCCGGAGCTGGTAGTCCTCGTATTCCTTGCCGGACCTGTACAGGTCCTTGTAGATGCCGCGCCTGTTGACGATGCTGGAGTTGACGTCGTAGTCCTTGTCGGCTTCTGCAGACAGGGGAACGTAGTAACAGCGCTCAAAGTTGGCCTTGATCAGGTCCGCCCACTCCTTGAAGCTGATGGTGGACTTATCCGCCTTGGTCACGCTGCTGTACTTGAACTTGCCCTGGCTGGAGAGCTCCTGTACCCAGTGGAGGGTGCTGTACAGCAGGCCGGTGATTTCCACGGCAGCTCCGTCACGGGGCGTGCCTGGGATGCCCTTGGACCCTGCTCGCTCGCTCTCGCCCATCTTGTCCATCCAGGTCCCACAGTTGAACTGGTTGCCACCAAACACGAAGCCGTTGGTCCAGTCCACATGGACCTCGATGTTGAAGCCCTCGTCTCTCATCTGCGAGTCAATCTGCGGGCCGGCGTTGGCCTCACGGAATGACATGCCCTCCGCATGACGCTGTAGGGCCTCCTGGATCACATCCTCGATAGTGCTCTCCGTCGAGTAGGCCCGCGGGTCCTCGGTGTCAAACCAGGTGTCATCGTAGGGCAGGAAACGCCTCTTGGTCTTCTCCTGCAGGATGTCCAGGCCGTTGGGTGCCAGCTTGGTGTAGTCCTGGATGCATTGCAGGAAGAACCAGATGGAGTCGCGCGCGTTGTAGCGAGGCGTGTTGCCAGAAGCGAGGAGGTTGGGGATCATGCCGTGCTTCAGGACGCTAGCGAACGCCTTGATGTGTTCCTTGGCCTCCTCGAAACGGCCGGTCCCGAGAAGAAGACCACGCAGGGAGATGAAGACGTCACGACCCCAGCAGCGAGCCCATTCTACAGCAAAGTGAGGCAGGCCGGCAGCCAGGGAGGGGACGAGGGTCTTGGGATACAGGGAGCCCGACTGGACTACGCCCTGCTGCTGCACACTGACCATGGCAAGGCTCTGCAGGAACCATTGGCCCTTCTGCACATTCTCGTTCATCAACGAAATGCCGCGCTCCCATGCCGCCATGTACGCGGCACGCATGATCAGGCCAAAGTAGCGAGGCAGAAGGAAGCTGGGAATCTTGCGAACCGCATCAAACCGCTCCTTCAGCCACAAGGTCGGTTTCGCAATGCGGGCGTAGAGGTCGCCCTTGGAGGCCCGCTCGAGACGGCCAATGATGTAGTCTAGAGTCCATTGGCCATCGCGAAGGTTCTGGCAGAGAGGGTGGGCGAGGTTGTTGTCCCGTATCACGTCCTTCAAGATACTCCACCAGCCCTGCAGGCCGGCGTAGACAAGCTTTCCATAGCCAGGAATGTCATAGACGCTGTCGCGCCCGGCACTGCTGTCGCGCTCTTCGGCTTCGCAGCGGTAGAGGAGGAAGTTCAGGTCGATAAGGTCCAGCTCTGAGAACGCCTCCTTCGCGCCCGAGGTGACAAAGGTATCAAGACCGGACGAGTGCTCGGCGGCGGGGATCCAGGTCTCGAAGAGGGCGATACTTCCCGGCGGGAACTTGTCACGGACAGTGATGGTGGTGTCTGCCCCCTTGACATCAATCCGGACGCCGGGCAGATCGATGACGCGGCTCGGCAGTCCTCGCAGCGCACTCTTGTCGTTCAGCACCTCCTTCTTGACCTCCTCACGGGTGTCGACCTCGAGCATCCAGCTTCCCAGGTGCCGAACCTTGGTGCCGGTGAGGTGGACAGGGTTGAAGGCGCCGTTGCCGTTGCCGTATCCTGGGAACGCAGTGTGGGCGATGAGGAAGTATCCCTTGCGGGACTCGGGATGCACCCTGTGAACCGTGATATACTGGTCCTCGTGGTGGATGTGAGTCTCGTCGTAGCCGTCTTTGCCCATCAGCGTGTGGATCTGGTTCAGGAGTTTCTTGACGCCGCCGATGCCGTTCTTGCCACCACCAATCTCGACCTTCTTGCCATTGGAGGACTCGGAATTGTACAGCCTGGTCTCGCCCACCAGGTCAATGAGCTTCGGGTATATCTCGTCGTAGCCCATGACGCTACCAGTGGCGCTGGCACACATGTTGACAAGTGCTGCATTTGGGAGCGTGTCGCGAGCGTCCCGCTTCTGTGCAGGTGTCTCGTTGTCGTGTGTGCAGTCCATAAACAGGGCTTGGACGGGGACGGGCTTGATCCGGCGGACAACCTCCCTCGTCATAGAGTCATCCCCATTCTGGGGTGATGAGCCGTTCTGCCCCGTTGTTGGCGACATCGGCGGCGACGTGGGACCCCTGGTGCTGCTGTTCCTGGAGACCTCGTCCACCTCGAAGCTCCCGATGGGGCGGCCGCCGTGGCGGTGGACCAGACGGCTGAGCTCGCCCGTGCTCCAGGCCTGCATGGCCTCACGGATGAGAGAGCTCAGGCCCAGCCTCTTCACAAAGACGTAGTCCATCTCTTCCGACCCGGAGAAGAGCTCTGCCACAACATACAGGTCCGGCCGGATCCGCCGAGCCTCGTCGAGGATGTGCTCTGCGACATGGATCGGGGTGGAGTGACAATTGTCGATGCGGAAACCCGCAAAGTATCTCGCCAGCATGCGAGCGTACTTGGTCATGTGCTCCCAGAGGAACGGGCTGTCTTCAGGCGCCTTGCCGTACCTCAGCTTGACGCAGTCGCCCCAGACAATGACCTCGCGGCGAAGGTAGACCCTGGACTCGGGCCCAGCATTGTCGACAAGGGCGTTGCCGCCCCAGACCCAACCGTTGTTCACAAGAGCCAGGTCTTCCTTCTTGTGGTGTGCCGTCTTCTCGTTGGCCGGCAGGCGGGTGAAATACGACTCGATCAGGGGGCTGTCCGTGCCGATGGGACCCATCTTTGGGCCGTGTTCGTCCAGGCGGCAGTACTTGATGCGGTTGAACAGCTGGTCGAGGATGACGGCCGACTCGGCGTCGTATTCCTTGTAGTACTCGACATTGACGACATCCAGCCCGGATGCCAGCCTCGCACGGGCATCCGCCTTTTGTTCGTCCGTGGCAGTCTCAGACTTGCCAAGGACGGCTGTGAGGTAGGCGGCGCCCACCTCTGGTCTGACCTTGCGGCGGAAGCGCTCGCCCAGGCGGTCTATGCCGACGAGCCCTGACCTCAGGAGGGCAGCCTGCTCGTCGACGGACCCATGCGGCAGGGCAAGGGCAGCCTCGTCGGCGCGCCCGGCAGCCCAGGCCTCAACACCAGCGTCTGCGTCCCGGTCAACGTCGAGAGCATAGTACTCCCAGAGGCGGATCTCGCTGATGACGTTCCTCACGGCGCCCATGATCTTGACGAGATCCTCCTCGGACTGGATGTCCGTGGGCAGACCGAGCTTGCCGAGCTTGGCGCCGAGGTCGAGCAGCCTGGTGTCGAGCAGGTAGGCGGACTCGAGCCAGGGAGCGGTGGTCAGGTTGTAGCCCGCATCAGGGTGGTCCAGCAGCCAGCCGGTGTTGTTGGCCGTGTGGTTGAGGACAATATCAGTAAGGCTCAGGAGCGAGTGGTTCTGCTCCAGGCTGTCCACCAACTTCTTGACGTCCTCCTCGCCGGCAGGGAAACAGGCCGGGTCCCAGCCGAGCTGGTCATAGAGGCTGTAGGGCGAGTTGGACTCCCCACGGACCTGCAACGGGGTGAAATGGATCATGTTGTACCCCCTGTCGCTGATGCCGGCCAGGTGTCTCTCCCAGTCCTGAGGGTATCTGCCCATGAACTTGCTGATGATGGAGAAGACGGACAGGGCGGGCAGGGGCAGAGGGGAGCCGTCGAGGCTCAGCCGGGGGGCGACATCAATGTAGAAGAAGGGGGACTGCTTCTTGTCCTCGCCGGCAGCGCCCGCCTCCCTGAGCGCCTCGGACAGGTCCGGCAGAGCTGCATAGGTGACATAGTAGGTATAGGGCCCAGGCTGGTAGATGGGGATAGAGATCTCTATGTCGCGAGTAAAGTTGGGCACCAAGGGAAACTCTCTGAACTTGTGCCTCTGGAACTCGCGGCCGTGGTCCGGAATGTTGACCCACAGGCTCCCGTGGCGACATATGCTCGAGGTGCCCTCGATGGTAAAGCGAATAGTGACGGGGTCATGCGTCTTGGGGGCGATGTAGACATATTGGCCGGCGACGTCAGGCGAGCCGTCGTCGTTGAGGGGCAGCAGGTAAACCTCGTTGGACACCATGGTTTTCGGTATCATGTTGGCAGGAGGGGAGAGGAATAAGAGCTGTGTCCTGCGCCGGGCCTGAGCTGAGGCGGGGGAGGACTTTGGGCTTGAGCTCTGAGCTTGGCCGCCCTGGACCGGGGCGTATGCACGTGTGTTTCAAGGAGGGGTGACCAGCTGGCAAAGCAGGGTCTGGAATCGTCGTGGCACAGATTGTGGAGGCTGGAGAGTTTGAAGATCGGCGATTTGCATGCAGGCGACGAGGTGAGATATTGTGGAAGGTCGAGCTTGGGGCCCCAGAAAAAAAAAAGGAAGGAGAAAAAAAAGGGGAGAATATCCAATTCAGATGTGTCGAGGTAATAGGGAAAGAATAGGTATGTGATGATCAGGGCGGGAAGGATATGATGATGCTATCGACAGAGGAGCTATGGGCTTGAGCCTCCAGACTCGGCCACACAGACGGCACGACCTTCGGAGGTATTTATACAGAAGGTGAGGAAAGCAAAGGGGAAATACGTGGTCTGGTGCCTGTGAGGAAGAAAGAGAGGAGGAGAGCAGATCAAGGTCGACGACGGTAGAGGAAAGAGGGAGGAGAAGAAGGAGAAGAAGAAAAGAGAAAAGAGAAGAGCTTCCTGAAGATGAGAGAGACTCTAAAAACAGGTCCAGGATACCGGGAGCGGGAGGACCTGAGCTCCCAAGCCTTGGACCTGGGAAACCCTGCGGCGCTAGGTAAGGAAGTAGGTATACTATGTAGCTCTGCAAAAGTTGAGGAAGGTGTGCTGTGGTAATTGTGGCAGGAGCCGGAGGGGTCTTTCCCTACATGGTACAAAGTACGGGCCAGACAGGTCAGGATGGGGGCGGATGGGAAAGGGCAAGGACGATGTAGATGGGAGAAAGAAAAGAAGAAGAGGAAAAAAAGGGAAGGAAGAGGCTGTCGTGGGCCCGTGGCCCAAGGAAGGGCCTGTGGGAAAGGGCCAAGGAGAACGGCCGCCTCTTCCTCTCATGATGCTGCTACAATTATTACTATAATTATATGACATGTTTCTGATCCCCCTCCAATTGAAAGTTGTTGGGTTTTTTGAGATGGTTCTGTTCCCGCGAGAATAGTGTGCCCCGCCCAAAACAACAAGGAACTGGACCTTGTGTACGGAGACACACACACACACACACACACACACACATCAGGCTGACAGCTGTGGCTGCATAATGACGATGGTATACCAGGATCAAGCACCGGCTGCTTCCATGTGTGTGAAGAAGAAATTATGGGGAAACAAGGTTGGAAATAGCTCAATTCGAGAGATAACCAGGGCCAGGCCTGAAAATGGGTTTCTCGAGTCCGTTTCTTCTTCTTTTCTTTCTTCTGTCCTTCTTAGCGCAGGTACGCTGGGCTTTCCCATCCTCGGTTCTAAACTTGGACGAGACTACTACTGCATGGGTCAATGGGATCTGGCGGCAGCTGAGGTGAGGTGGTGAGATAGGCTCTCTCTCTTTCTCTCTCACAGCTTCCTTCTGCTCCTCTTGTCTTATTCTTCCTTTCCTTCTTTCGCCTGATCCGGCGGCCCACGGCTGTGAGTGACTTGGCATGGTATTTTATTCATGGTCATGTTTTATGGTAGCCGCAGAGACCCACAGCAGCTGAATTGGGCGACCAACACGTCGACTGCCACGGAGCTCAAGCTCCTCTTCTCCACTAGGCCTAAGTATAACAACTCATACATACGAGGTGCAACCAGTCAAGGGAGACCGTTGCTAGGCTCATCATGACAGCAAAAGATTGACTGGCTATGCAGCATGCGCTCTCTCTCTGCTCTCTCTCTCTCTCTCTCTCTCTCTCGCTCTCTCTCTCTCTCACCCAACGGTTGGAGATGCTTGGGTTTAACGGGGGTTCCACCAGCTCATCCGTCTAGAACCAGGTCTACGGGGTAAAAGAAAACAACACATCCCAAGTTTTTGTGTGGAGGTGGGGCGGCCTGGTTTTCCGGGGATCGAGGCGCTGGTTGAACATCGACCAGACGACCTGATTCGGGACGGGGATATCATGAGGGCCCCCACCCCAAATCATACGAACTGTTTTTTTTTCTTTCTTTCTTGATTGTCAAGGGAATTGTGATGCGCACCTCCTCGTTATCTAAAATTTGGTGGTTTGAAAAACTTGAAAAGAAGAAGACGAAACAAACCTGCGCTTGGGGAAAATAGAAGACCAGAAAAAAAAAAAGGTATCCAGATCCCAGCGCCAACCCGTACCTCTGAGCCTAAGGAAATTTTTTTAATTTAAAAAAAAAAAGTAATACTCGAGTCCGGCTCGGTCGTATAAGCCCAACCACAGTAAAACATCACATCTCGCTCCTTTTTCGTTTACCAATAAATAAATAAATAAATAAATAAAGGACGAAGAAGAGGAAAAGACAGAGAAAGGAATTGCTCTCCTGCCCAACCTACTACCTCCCTCATCACTTCCCTTCCCAAGACGTGCCTCTTAAAATAATGCAAACCCCTTTCTCACCCCTCCCCCCCCCTCTTTTCTCCTGTTCTCCCTCCGCGCGGACCGAGTGATCCGAGATCTCCAAGTGATCTCCAAGCAGCCCCCGCGGTTCTGTACCACCTTTCTTCTTCTTTGTTCACCTTCAACCCCCCCCCCCTTTTCCTTCGTACAACTATCATCTCTTTGTGTACCAATCAGATCATCAAGCCTCGCACCGACCATTACTATGGTAGACGAGGATGATCTGTAATAGTACTATGTGCATTTAATCATCGTAGGCACATGCCTTAGCCCACCAGTCAACTCAAAAGGAGGGCCCCTGGGCCCCCTCTTGATTCGAGAAATGGTTCGCGTGTGCTGGTTTTTGTATTTTTCTCCTCCGCCCCCCCCCCCCCCCCCCCCCCGCCTTCCCCCCGCATTCCGCCCTCCGCACGACCCGCCAGTTATTTTTCTTCTTTTTTCTCTTTCACATATACATAAACATGTTCTTCTTGTCTACGTGCAGCTTGCACCTCCTCTCACCTGATGAGCACCAGATGAGCCCCATTCTGTGCGATTCAACCACCTGCGTTGGTGCCCCGTTCCCTCGCCCGATATCTGGAGCGGACTACTGGTAAAAACAAGGTCTGGCAAACGTGACACTTCAACCGATGCGAGCTTCTATAGCCAAAAAAGGGACGACAACAGTGGTATCACATCGTAAATTCTCTATTCGTCTTGATCGCTTGTCTCTTTTTCCCCTTTGTCTAATGGTTTTTTCTTTCTTTTTTTGCTTCCTTGCTCTTCGTCCCATCGTTTATTCTTTTATACCACCACAAGCGCCGTTCCTGTTTCTATTCCTCTAGCCGCTTGCTTGCTTATAAACCCCGCGCGCCGTGCATCACATCAATCAGCCCCTGCTGATCAAGTAGACAAGATGTCTACCCATGTGGTTGGGGTTGGGGGGGGGGGGGTTTGTTTTTTTTTTTTTGGTTTTTTTTTTTTTTTTGGGGGGGGGGGGGGTTTGGAAGGGGTAACCTTCACTCGTTATTGGCTAGAGACAGTGTATGTCGTCTATGCTGCACATCTTGACCCAAGTAGCTGGCTACGAAGGTCTTGGAGATTCTCATGGAGGGGACAAGGCCAGAAATAATGTTGATGAACCAACTTCTGAACTGGCCACGGGCTGTGATGATATCCTGGCTTGTTCTTCTGGGCCTTGTCTTGCTCAACTATTCTGTCGACACCGTCATAGCAGATTCAGCACGTCTCCCATGGGAGCAAGCCTTGTACTTTGGTATATCGAAAGGCTGGTCTTGGTATGACTGAGCTTGGTGTGCTTTATCTCGAGCCAGGAAGGATTTGGTCATCATCTCATGAGTCCCATTTGTATTCTTACATCCACTCACGGCAGGGACTACTCATGTAGGTAGTAACATAAAAACACAATTGCCAGAGATGCCACATCCCCTCCAGTTACCACCACAAGACCTGGTGACTCGAGCCACAAATGGCTACCTATGTGTAAGTGGAACACTGATGCTTGTATAGAATACGAGAATCATACGAATAGATGAGTCTCCCATTGTTGTTGCCTGTGCAAAAGGGTCCAGACGATGCTCGGATTTGCTCAAGTGAGAGCAGCATTTCCACAGGCCAGACCAAGAAAGACACTGCTTTCGGAGACTTTCCTTATATGAAACAGTGATCACTTAGACATGGTTGCAGCCTGCCCTGGTATGGTGTTTGGGTGGCTTTGTCCTGCCTGACGGTGGGCAAAGATCATCATGAGTCCTGACCATATTGAATAGGGTGTAAGGGGGCTTCAGGTCGTCAGCCTTGTGGGTTGACCAGCAAGCCCTCAGATTTGGCCCCTGAAGCCTGTTCTGATACAAACCACACTTGAAAATTCTATTTTTCATAGTAGTCAATGTGGTTTTTGGGCTGTTTTGCTACTTATGACCATTGTGGATCCTATTGATTTTTTCTTTTCTTTTTTTTTCCCTTATAGCAATATGATGGCAATTCTGATCAACTCATGTTCTCTTAATAGGGCGCCCTCGTTAGCTGCTGGGCCAGAAGCTGATCCTTCCCACCATTTTCTTTCAAGCAAGTAAGAAAAAGAAAATGGATGCCGATATGGTCGGTATATCTGACATGTCTGAGTGAATTTTTATACCCAGCAGCACTGAGAGTTGAACTTGAGGAGACATTCTAGAATCTTGTCATCAAAGGCTGGCCTGACATTTGACAATTGACAAGGTGACAGGCAGGTCTCACCTTAGGGGCCTGGCGTGCCTTGGGGGGGGGGGCGGCAAGCCATCACTACACCACCACAGTACAGCACTTGCAACAGTGGTAGTGGACCCATGCTGCCATGCCATGCCCTCACCCCATGGTGGGGTTGTCCCGCCCTTAGCCCCTACCCCTGATCCCTACACCCCTGCCCGGAGCTACAGCTCACGTCAAGCCAAAGCGCAGGTTGACATACTAAGACACGCTTTCGGGGAGAGCGCGCACCCAAAATTTAGGGGAGCTGAGAGAGCCAACAACGACGTGAACCCATCAGCAGCTTGGGACCAGAACCTAAACTTGTGACGACTACAGCCTCGAGCAAACAACATTCGCAGCCCTCTTTTTTCTTTCTGTTGTTGTCAGTGGCGCTTCTTGTTTCCCTCTGATGACCTTGCATATCTTCACTTTTTCCTACGAGACTTCCTCAAGGAATTGCCACCCTCAAGCAGCCCTGTGTCTTGTGTGCTCGTTGTTGCGATTTTGAAAGGAAGGGGAAGAGAGAAGAGAAAAAAGAAGAAAGGAAAGAGGCCTTTGACATCATCGTACCCTGTGATACTGCCGCACACCTCTCCTTCCCCCCCCCCCCCCCCCCCCCCCCCCCCCCCCCCCCCCCCCCCCCTCCCCCCCCGCCCCCCCCCCCCCCCCCCCCGCCCCCCCCCCCCCTCCTCCCC
>JACWRQ010000011.1:2932-67827 GCA_014849955.1 Cryphonectria carpinicola | reverse complement strand
GCCCTCGGACATCGCAACACACCGTCCCTCCCCCCCCCCCCCCCTCTTCTTCTTCCTGCCTTATCCTTCCATGGTCTGCCTGCTATGGCCTAGCAGTCTCGGTATTCTTTAGGTCTGGCACAATTGTGGAAGGCGATCGATATCTCCGCGCGGGCTTGACGCGATCAGGCACTCTATCCGACATGGCCACTCTGCCTTCCAACGGCGGCTTCGCCTTTGGTGCGGTCAACGGGTCCGGCAACCTGGTCAATGGTGATGTCGTCTCCCGCATCATTGGCGCACTCGAGATCGTCTACGGCCCATCGACAAACCAGGCCCGTCTAGAGGCGCAGCAGTTCCTCGAAAGCGTCAAGCCTCTCAAGGAAGGTCCCTCCTACGGCTTCACTCTTGCCTCCAACAAAGCGCAGTCCCCCTTCGCCCGATACTACGGCCTCTCGCTGCTCGAATACGCAATCACGCATAACTGGTCCGAATACGGAGATGAGGAGGCTGCCTGTCTGAGGGGCTGGGTTCTCGAGCTGGCCCAACAAATCACTCGGGGCCCTGAGGACCTCCTATACATCAGGAACAAGATTGCGCAGCTGTGGGTGGAGGTGGCAAAGAGGAGCTGGGGCGCTGAGTGGATGGATATGGATGCCATGCTGGTCCAGCTCTGGCAGCTGCCAGGCTTCACCGTACACAAGGAACTCGTCATGTCTGTCCTCGGCTCGCTCTCTGAAGAGGTCATCGGCGGCGACGATCCCATTGTCGCTATGCGCGAGAACGTCTTGGACAAGGCCGTTGTTGACATCTTCATGCCCGCGCCTGTCATTTCCGCCGATTTTCCCAGCCGTGAACCGGGTGTGCCGGTCCGATGCGGCGACGAAGGCTGGCTCCAACGTGCCGTCGTCCTGCTTGGTGAATGTCTAGGATCGGACGTCCAGAATGAAGACGTGCAGGCCTGTGCGCTCAGGGCCCTCTCTACCCTCACCGTCATCCTACCATGGGCGTTCCCAAAGGCGGTCGTCGAGATCAACTGTGTTAGGTACATATATGAGGGTCTCGTGGCGTCTCATGTGGCCATCCAGAAAGTATGATGATTCCTCCAGACCAGTCTGACGTGTTGTTGTTAACTAACGATCACAGGCTTCTCTCGAGGCTCTACATGCCCTGTACGCTCGTAGCGGGTTCGGCGACGAGTACTTCTTGTCGCTCGTCGCACCCATGTACGACAAGCAATGTGTGGAGCGCTTCTCACAACTTTTCGTCTGGTCCACGGTAGACGCTGAAGATATCGATGACGACAAGTATCTTTTCGCCAAGAAGTTTTCAGAGGTATGAGCTTAGCCGCCCCCCTCCGCGCCCGCGCGCGCGAGAGAGAGAGACGAGTCTCAAAGCTGACGCTTCGCAGACCATATCACATCTCGGCAATCATCTGGATCGAAAGTTCCAGGTGCTCCCCCAAGGAGCCGACATCCAGCCCTTCCTCCATTTTCTCCTCCAGGTCGTTCAGAGCCAGAGCCTGGTTGTCTCCATCCCAGTTCTCGTCACGTGGACGCGGGTGCTCAACAACCGATCTCTGGGCCCATCCATTGCGAAATCCTCCCTGGTCGCCTCTCTTCTGGAAGTCTGCAGCTCCAGGCTGGTCCGATATGAGAACCTCCCAGAGGATACGCAGGATCCCACACTGTTGCTGCTCATGGAAGACACAGATACAATCCCGGAGCGGCATGCCTTCCTAGGCAACTACAGGCGGTACAGCTCACAGATAATCGAGAGTATCGTTGAGTTGACACTGTCCGATGCCATCAATCACATCCTGGGCCAGACGGAGAACATCCTACAACACCTCTATGACGGGCATCCGCCCATGAATCCCGCTGCGTATACCAAGAACTCGATGCCTTACTTACGGGTAGATGCACAGTTTACCGTCATCGAATCTGCGCTGAAGGGCTACGTGAGGTCTCGGCCCCCCAAGGGCGTCAGCCAAGAACAGATCGATCTGCAGCGCGCTCAACTAGACGAGCACCTCGAGGCTTGGTGCAATCGCCTGATCGAGATGAAATTTGAGGATCCGCTGATCCGAAAGCGTGTTCTCCAGCTGCTGGTCGCGTTCTCCACCACCGCGCTGAGGAGGAATAACGATTTTATGCTCAAGGTTCTCGAACACATCTTGATGACCTGGCCGGCGGCTCAGCCCGAGTACAGACACTTGAATGAGGCGATCAAGGACCTTCAAGCAGAGAGCATCAACGAGCTGCAGCGATTAGCATTCAAGATGCCGGACAACCTCCTTGCCGTGTACGATTCACTGGACAACAAGATACAAGAGATGAGTGCCTCGGGCACCTTGGACGAGAGACGATTGGTCAACTACAAGAGCTTTCTTTTCATCATTATTCACCGGGCCACAAACCTTGACCAGACGACCCGCCTGCAGAGACTGCAGATGTTCGTCGAGCCCGTCAAGTCGCAGTGGAGGGATGATGGTTTAAAGCGCGCCCTGGCATCTTACCAGGGCTTCTGCGAGATGATCGGCCTGGACAAAGCTCAGAGATATCTCGCAAGCCGTGGCGTGGACAAGATAGCCGACTGGGGAGCGGTAGAACTGGATGCTGAGGGTTCGACGCTGCAAGCTGAACTCGAAGAGCGGCAACAGGTACGTACCTTCTCTCGCCCTCCCCCTCCCCCACCCCCCGGGGAGGGGGCCTCTGCAGGAGGTCGCCCTTTATCATGATTCTTGTATCTGACGTCCCAGCAGATGCTGCCGCTGCGGGCAACTAAGACTTTCCTGAACTACTCGGTGGATAAGCTGGACAAGTCAACTGCACCATACCAAGCATCGTGCGTTCTGTGGCAGGACAGTTTTCCGGTCATCCTTCCTCGGCTGCTTGAATTCCTTGCGTGAGTCGGTCCCTGCCTCCGAAAAAGGGTACTTTGTCGGCCTGCTAAACGATCTCTATAGCCATGCTCATGCCTCGGCGAACCCACGCAACTGGGCCTTCCTCCCAGCAGAAATGCAGTCCATCGTCAGCCGAGTGCTCACAGATAGATTTTGGCAGGCTGGAATCTCGGAGGGAAGTAAAGACGACTTCTACTCCCGGGTCATCAACAAGAAGAATACCCTAGAAGGCCTGGCATCATCGATACGAGGTTCGATCCGCTATGTGCGCGAGTTTTGTTACTCGATCATTTTCTGCATGAGCTGTCTCGAGCAACAGTTCTACGGAGTCGCGGACCTTCCGGATCCTCTGGCTCGCGCTTTATTCACCGACTGCCACTTCCTGTCATCACATCAACTCATTGCCTTGCTGAACCTGGTCAGGCTCCTGATTGATGTCTGTCCAGTCGAGCTGCGACACCAGTTCCTGCCTTCCATACTCGAAGCTTGTTTCCGACAGACGGATGGCAAGATCAAGTCGGAATGGGACAAGCTGGACCAGGCTCTAGAGGTACAGGCCGCTGCAGATGCACTAACGGAAGAAATGAAGGCGGAGAGTGTCCTGCGTCAACTCACCTACTCAGCCGTGATCATGGTGGCTGACTTTTTGGACCCTCAGCGGATAGGTAACCTTGCCCCCCCCCCCGGCCCCCCTCTTTCTTTTGTTCCTCAGCAGCTCAGGATTGACTTTCTTTTCTTGTTTACTGTCCCAGATCAACCTCTCAAAGGAACAGCGCAGAGGGACGATGTGGACGCGACGCCACAGTACCCTTCCCTGCGCAAATTCTGCTTGATGCATTCATCGGTCATCGAACCGCTCCTTGTTTTCATGACACATGCCATACGCATGCACGATAGTAGATGCTGCGGGGTTGTATTAAAAGTCTTCCGCTCCATCATCCCCGAGTTCCGAGGGCTGGATGGAAATATGCAGCGGCTGCCGCCCGTCGAGCCGGCCAAGCATGCGCCTCCACCAGACGACTTCATGATCCCCGAAGAGACGTCCAAGGCCGTCAGGGAGTTCATATGCGGGGAGGTTTTGCAGGCTTGCATCTCGTCACTTCATGAACATCATTTCGTTGACCTGCAGAGGGAGCTGGGCAACGTACTTGCGGCCATCATAGCAAACTATGGCCAGCTAACCGCGACGCCTCGGATGGTCCTATCCTCCTTGCCGAATATGCGACAGGAGGACGTCGATCAATGCCTGACCAATATCACCCGTGCTGGGACGAACCAGCGGCAACAGCGCGCGTACATCCTCGATCTGCTCAAGGACCTGAAGGGGGTGAGCATCGCAGAGATGGGCAAGGTGGACAAGACCTCTGATTTCACAAACGCCAAGAAGAAAGCTTCGACACGCAGTCAGATGCAACAGGAGTTCATGACTGCCCCCCCGACAAATGGGCAAGAGGATCGCGGAAAGTCTCCAGACCTCACAGGGGTTGCTGGATTGTTTGATGGCTAGTTGAAACCGGACAAACAGCGGCCTTGCGCAGCGCATACGCCTGGAAGAAGATGGTCGATTGGTTAGAAAGGGGGGGGGGGGGGTTGGTTTAAGAGAGACTGAGAGAGGGAGAGGGAGGGAGAGGGAGAGGGAGGGAGAGGGAAAGGGAGAGCCTGTGGTGTCTGGTCGCGCAAAACCTCCCACCCCACCCCCCCTCCCTCTCTTCTCCTTCCCCTCTGTGTGTTGTTTTTGCTCGGCTGCCTACACGGCCATTTTCTTTACATCTGGCATGGGAATACCCCTTAACGTAGAAAACGTTGTTTTTAGACCATAGGCAACCCTCTCAACACAGGTCATCATCTCAAACTTTTCCCATGTCCATGATTCATGTCGGGTCTTTTGCCCCCCCCCCCGGGTCCTTTCGTCAACTTGACCTCATTCCTTGCCTCCTCTTCGCCTTTTTCGCGTAGCAAAGTCCTCCTCGTGCTAAACCTCAGATCAAGGTTCGATCCGAATGATCCCTGGGTGGCTGCCGCACACCCCTCCTCCATCGATGACCTGTGAATGGTTCATGGGTTCCCCCTTTCCCTCCCTCCCTTTTCCATACTGGTGAGGAACACACGGGACAGGCGTGGATAGCCTGCCAGCCACACACCATCCCGGCACCCCCCGGTTAGGAGGAGGAGGGGATAGGGTAAAGCAACTGTGTGCCGGAAATAAGAGGACTAACATGTTCCTCCTCCTCCTCCTACTACTACTGTAGTGTGTGAAGCTGCAAGGTGATGGAATAGTCAGTCCGATGCAGATCAAGATCCATTTTTCCTCCCACTTGCGCCTATCCCTAACCTGCCACGCCTGCTTAAAACCACATAGTAGTATGTACTCTTATGTAGTTGTCGTATATATACGTACTATTATACGGTGCACTCACTATGCCTGTGTTGTCGCCGAGACCTGTCGTCTTGGTTTCGAAATACGAATACGCCAGGGTCGGGTCGACCGATCCGGATGGAGAGAAAAGGCATTTGTTTTGGGTCGCCTGTCATAGTACCTTACCGTGGTAGTATATACTCGTGTGTGTGTAAGACCAGGTTTCTCGGCCGAATAACCCCCACCAGATGTTTCAAACATTCCCTTGTTGTTGTTGTTGTTTTTTTGCCCCTCTCCCTTTTTCTTTTCCCTCTTCTCCTCAGCGGACCGCATAAGTGGCGCCAGTCTAGTAAACGCCATGGCGGGCTTCTGTCTCTCTCTGGATGGAGTCTCAAGCAATATAAGCGGCCTAATCGGGCAACCTCACAGTTTTTGGGGGGCGGGAGGGGGGTTGCATATGCTGCAGCCACGTCCAACCATATCACATCGATCGTCAAGCTGTTCTATGATAAACCGGAGAAAAAGTGGCTGGTCCCCGATCGCCTTGGTTCCTTTGTCTCACGGGAATTCTTCCCCAGTCACAACGGCTTGCCGAGATGCAGTGGAGTGTGTGTGTGTGTGTGTGTGTGTGTGCATAGTTACTTTTTTCTTCTTTCCATTACCACCCACCCCAGGCACCAACGAGTCCTCCTTGCGGTCCCTCGGCACGCTATGGGGTTGGCTCGATCTCGAGGTTCGACTGCAGCTGCCATCATCGGGCACGCGTGTGGCTGTCGTCGGTGTAATATGAACGAGACCGCCCAACCTAAGCGAGGGTTCTGGTGACGCTTGCAGGTGGTCGCCGTCCTTCACCGCCCTCCTCTGCGTACGTGTGTGTGTGTGTGGTGTGAGAGAGAGGAGACGAGAAGGACGAGCAGCACATCTTCTTCACAAGGGTCCTTTTGCTCGCTTCTGATGTCAAGCGGCCAGGCCACGCCACCAGGCCTGCCGCACTCTATACGGCACCAGTTCATAGTGCTCGAGCCGCTCGGATCGTCATCGTGTGAGTGGTCTGTGGGTCAATTTTCTCTCACTGCAGTGTAACCTCGAGTAAGACTATGAACTATGACATGTATGTGCTCGTATATGTAGCAAGGGTACTTATGCGATGCTACCGTGTACTGACAGGCCGTGCCGTGAAGGGTGAAGAGCGAGCCCCATCATCGTTCCTTCTTCTGCCTTCTGCTGTACAAACAGATGAGAGAGAAGGAACTTGTCGTCTTTTGTGTTGGCACCTGGGTTTGGTGTGCGGATTGCACTTGCCCTGTCTATTCACCATGTACTTGCTGACTTACTACCAACTCCTATGATGGAAGGAACCCTTGACCACTATTGAGGCTAACGATGAACCAGGTACATCCCGGTGACTAGGGGGGCCTATGCAACGATACTATGATTTTATCTTGTCAATGCTACCATTTGACATATTACCGCGAGATTGCCTCGGCCGTTTCAGCAGCCCTTTCCTGACACAGCTCTGTCCCATCCGCTCTAGAGAGGCCAGTCCCCAAGGCGCAGATCAGCCAAGCTCGTCATTAGTTGGCTGCTGTCGACGACAAGGAGACAACCAAGCCGGGGGGGATCCTGTGCACTGACGATTTTCCCGGCTCCAGTCTCGACCAGAATATTTTGAGATCTGTCAAAGGGGGGAGAGTTGTTGGTTTTTATTTTATTTCTTTGTTTCTTGTATCTTGCCAACTACTTACAATTTACAACCTGCACACCTGGGCAGGTCGACTTGACTCCTCCCACTTCTTATCATCTCGTCCGATCTATTCAGCCACATACATGCCTCTCAATCCCAACTTATTCAGGACGGGCCACAAGTCAACACCGAGGGCGACCGACTGACTGGATAGATTTCCAAGCAGAATACTCGAAACCGAACTTTCACACCACCAACGCATTAATCCTATTTTTGCACTTTGAGCCAAGTTCTTGGGGGAATTCTTGTTCTCTGCATCCCCTTCCAACCCCCCCCCCTTCTTATACTGAGGTTACAACAAGACCAAACCTTGGGAAAAGTGGATTGGATTTTTTCTTTAAACTCGTAACAAAACATCATCTTTATCGTCGAAACCGTCCATCCGGATCACACGCTGTCAGCCATTGATCTCTCTCTCTCTCTCTCTCACTCTCTCACTGTTCTATCTCCTTCACCACCTGGAATCTGTACCCAACAATCTCGCATCCTCACTAGTTTCATGATCTGGTGTTGAACCGCCCAATAACTTGAGCCCTACCGCCATCGTGGGTCTCAACGGTTGACGTACATCTAATCTGCTTGGCACCAGGCGAGGTTGAATCGCAGCCGAAACTCTATCCTGTGGTCTAGGTCTTGCCTCTCTTCCCCCTACCTTCGAGGGGTGTGCGCTTGGAGCTGGTCCTTCGAAGAGGTTTCGTCTCCTCGCTCTCCGCCGTCGCCAAAAACAATTTACTAGGCCAGAGAATAAATCCCACCTTATACTATCTAGCCCTCTTTTTTCTTCTTTGCCTTCTTCTCTCGGTCATCTGGATCCTTTCAAGAGCCTATTTACCAGCATAATATTTTCCTTCACATCCCGCCATCATGGTGTACTGCGGGAAGCCCTCCAGGGGCTGTCAGATGTGTCGCACCCGGAGGATAAAGGTGAGCCCTCTTCTCCTTCCGAGCACAACGGTTTGAAATTATCCGTTCACTCTTTTATGGCGGAGGTTCTTTTTTTAAAGAAAAAAAAGAAAGGGTTTTATAAAAATTTCAAAATAAATAAATATATATATATATATATATATTTATATAAAAGACTGACGACTCCCACCATCCAAAGTGTGACGAAACCAAGCCCACATGCAACCAGTGCACCAAAGCGCGGCGGACATGTCCGGGCTACAAGGACGAGTTCGACCTCGTCTTCCGGAACGAGACCAAGGCAACCGAACGAAGGGCGCTGAAGAAAGGCGCGCGGAAGGCTCCACTCGACAGCAAATTCAGGAGCACCAGTGTCATCGTCGGCGCCGGCGGCGGTAGCAGCAGCAGCAGCAGCAGTAGTTGCAGTAGCAGCAGCCTGATCTCGCCGACCTCATCTCTCGACAGCGCGATGTCGCCCATAGGAAGGGGATTCATGCGCTTGCCTTCCAGCGAGAGCACCATCTCACCCTTCCTGAGTGTTCCAACGGAGCAATTAGCGAGCTGTCACTTCTTTTCCAACTTCGTCCTGGTCCCGCGCCAAGGGTGCACGAGGGGATTCATGGACTACCTGCTGCCGCTCATGAAGAATGAACTGAGTAATGGTCACTTACAGCATGCCTTCAATGCCTGCTCTCTTGCGCACTTGGGCAACCGTGTCAAGACCAGCCACCAAGATATCTCTAACAAGGCGCTCTCAGAGTACACAATGGCGCTGGCAGCGACCCATACGGCGCTGCAGGATCCGGTGTTGTCAAAGACGGACGCGACGCTGGCAGCAGTCTTGTTGCTTGGTTTGTATGAGAACATCTCCGCCAAGGAGATGGGCGTCTTCTCCTGGGGCTCTCACATCGAAGGTGCCATCTCGCTCGTCAAATCCCGAGGCCGCGAGCAGCTACGCACCAAGACCGGCCTGCTCCTCTTCATCGCCGTGCGCACCCAGATGATCATCCACACGCTGGGCTCGGGCAAGGCCCCCATCATGGGCGTCGACTGGTGGCTCTCTGACGCCGTCAAAGACGAGTCCGCCGCCGAGTGCCAGCGCATCAACATCAAGACAAGCGAGCTCCGCGCCGAGATCCTCCGCCTGATGGGTCAGATGGCACGCACGCCCGAGAACATCGAGCAGATCCTGGCCCTGATCCGCCGCGCCCAGATGGTCGACGCCGAGTGTGTGCGCTGGATGAAGAACGTGCCCGACAGCTGGCGGTGGAAGAGCGTAGCGTGGGAAGACAGCGTGCCGAGCGGTGACTTTAGCCGCGCCGAGGTCTTTCCCGGCCGCGTCGACGTGTACCGGGACTTTTATATCGCGAGCGTGTGGAACCTGATGCGCGTGTCGCGCCTCATCCTGGCGAGCATCATCGTGCGCTGCGCCGCCTGGGTGTGCAGCCCCGTCGACTACAGGACCACGCCCGAGTACGCCACGGCCGCCAGGACCTGCGTCGACACCATCACCGACGTCATCGCCAGCGTGCCGTACCACCTGGGCTGGCACCTCAAGCCCGAGAGGAAACACCTGCTGGAGAGGCAGCTGAGCGGCTTCGCGTGTGGAGAAGAGGACTCGCTCAAGGGTCTGGCCGGATACTTTCTGACGTGGCCGCTGGGCTGTATCCAGGGCCAGGACTACACGACGGATACGCAGAGGAGCTGGATCAAGGGGCGGCTGAGGTATATCGCGGACGAGCTCGGCGTCAAGTATGCGCACATCTTATGCCAGGTGAGTCATTTCTGTCTCCCCTTCCTTTCCGTGAAGCATGCCTCTCTGTACAGATAAGACAGAAAAAGACAAGGGGCCGTCTTACAAAAGGCCTCGTGAGTGGAAGCTGGTCACTGACCCGAAGATGATAGCTCAACGTGCGCATCCCCTCGATGCTCATCCGCAGGGACGGGCTCATGGCCCAGCCCTACCCGGTCTCCTCCAACTTTGTCAAGCTCATGTCCGCACGCCATGCGCCGCCCACCACAGGCTACACGATGAACCCTCTGCAGCAGCGCGAGGCCATGCTGAAGGAGCAGTTCGAGAACAAGAGGACAGAGCTGCTTCGGAAGGCGTCCAACAATGCTGGCCCGGGCGTCGAGTATGTGGCCAAGAGCTGGCTGAGTGTCTGAGAATGATGATTCTCGCATCGATATTTTCAACTTGGTTACTTTTGCAGGACAGGACAGGACAGGCTTGGGATTGGAGTGTATATGTGTGTCAGGTTTTTTTGGGGGGGGGGGGGTCTGTTTTCTTCGCTCTCTTCTTCCCCATTCAGGCGTTGGAGCCAGACCATCGGCAATCACCAATTGGCGATGGCATCTTTTTGCATTCTGGCCGTGATGAGAGAAAAGGTTACCTCGTTCCAGGCGAACCGGGGCAAAACAACATTTCTGTACATGGCGTTGTCGACTTTTGTCATTGGCGGCAGACAGACACAACGGAGCTACCCCCTCCTAAGTGTTGCGAGCATCTGGGCCGGAGTCTTGCAGTGCGTCTCTTTTATTCCACGTGCAAAGACACCTACTATAGTATATCCAATCATAAGCTTAAGCACATCGTATCTCCGCCTTCCAAACATATGACTCGTTTTTATGCCGTGTGCCCTGACGCTGCTACAACTATGCCTTGCATACACTGGCAGCACTTTGTTTCAAGGCTCACCTCGCCTGGATGGACGACAGTGCCACGATTCGTTTAGAGGGTCACGCTGGTAACACGTTTGCCGTGATCACCAGAGCATAGCACCGATATCATACCGAGGGTGACCTGATCGCCGCGTGCCATGAACGACAACCCCCTTGCTCAGTTGAGCCACATGCGCATCGCGAGTTCTGCGATTGCCGACATGCTTTGCTCCTTTGTGACGAAGCCGGAAAAGTTTGAAAGCGCGAGCGTGGAAAATGTTTATGTGTATGGACTTTCAAACCAAAACGTATCGTCGTAGTAAGTACACGTTGATCGGGCGCAGGACTAAGCTGGAAATCGTCGTCAAATATGCAAAGGAAGAAAAATAACAAAAAATATCATATATATAAATAACCGGGTATCGTCGAATGCGCGTAGAGACAATATCAGTCGGCCGTTAAAGATGATCGTAAACCGCCAGCCTTATATGGCGGCCAAGATACGCCAACACAAGAGAGATGTAGCAAAAAGACCAAAAACGAGGGGATCCAACGCGAGAGAGCGCAAATAGATCTGGTACGGTATGATTCACTTGCTCTTCTTTCCGGCCGCCTCCTTGTTCGTGTGCAGATTCCAGGCGTTGACGAGATATTTCTGAGTCGCGTCCACCTCGTTCTCGTGCTTGACGTGCTTAACGCCGACCTTCAGGCCGTCCTTGGTAAACACGACGTTCTTCTTGTCCATGCGCTTGGACACATTGCTCTGCACCTGGTTGACGCTGAGGTAGATATGGTAGCCGACCCAAGCGAGCCCGACGATGACGGTGAAGAAGATAACGAGGGGAAGGAGTTGGCTATAGGGCTCGACGTCTGGTCAGCCGCTGGGGGTCTCTTCATCAAAGTGAAATTCGGAAGCGCCCGCCCGTGCCACATGGGGAGGTGCTGAGGGAAAGATTGGTGGGTAAATACCTAAGGAGAGAGGGCTGAGGCTTTGCTTTTCCCCACGCCATCTTGAGAAACCAGAGTTCTTCTGTGGCTCGACTTGTTGCTGAGTCGGGGGGGGGGGGGTTCTGAAAGTGCGAATCGATCGGAGCAGCGCGGTGGAGAGGCACAGCAGGCGTGGTCTGAAGACTGCGAACTGATTGATCGATCGTCGAGCGGAGGAGATCCACAAGACAGACAAAGAGGGGCCCGCGAGATAGGAGAATAACTCTGTGAATTGCAGCTTGGTCGGAGTCTCGAAACTGATGAATGGAAGGTGAGAGGAAGTTTTGAAGAAAATCATTAATATGAAGAGAGAGAGAAAGAAAGAGAGAGGAGAGGGAGAGAATCAGGAAGCTGGGAAATAAAGGGCGGGAGGGCCGTTGTATTAAAAGCATACCCTAAATATGGAAAAAAGGATGCTGTCCCCGAGTCTACAGCTGAGGAACGCGTGCCTCTTGCCAATTAGAGTGATAGTAGGCCGATCAACGCCAGGAGGCCTGGATCGAGGGAGTCTGACTTGCGTTCAGGCGAGTCTCAAGCACGTCAGGGTCCCAGTGCTAGTAATTAGTGTCAGCCTCCACGCAGACCTTCAGGGGCAGCCAACTACTACCAGGTACTAACTATGTACATTAGTACCTCATCATTTGGCACCATGGTACCAGATCACCATAGCACCCTAGCTAGCACCACAGTACTTTAAGCCCTTGCAGGTGTTACGGCGGGGAACTCAGGGCCCAACCCTCGCCAACATATATCCTTACGCAGTGGGATGGTTCAGCAACCGGCTTACGAGGACTGCTTTCATTTTGAGGGATTTACGACGATCGCTAAGAAAGAGACAGGCTCTCGACCTACCCTTGCCAGCTGAGATACTTTCAAAAGCAATGGATTCGGCCGCGAGCCTACCTAGTATGCATGTATGTACAGTAAAATATATGGCGGTGCCTGCCTGCTGCAGGTGCATTGGTTGGTAGGAACAGAGGGGCCTGCAGAGCAGACACTGTCAGGGGAGTAGGCGCTGCCACCTATCACGTGATACAGTCCCGCAGCTAAACATTGATGCCCGCAGACCGGGTCGAGAAGTGTCCGCCCACCCCCCCCCCCCCTCTCCTCCTATGCGAGGCTGGAGCTACAGTTGAGGTGGATGACGAAACAGGCCAGCTGCACACTACTACTGCTACTAGAGGCCACACAGGCTTGACAGGCAGGGCCACATACAGGCAGACAGGGTAACACCGTTAGGTGGCCAGCCCGTCAGGCTTGGAGCTTCAGGTGCTAGGCCGAAAAGCTGACTTGTCTTCTTCTTTTCTTTGATACATCGCTAAGCTTCTAAGCAGGTTCAATTGTCTTTTTGGTGATCGTGTTCCTCACTATTACACTTGATCAACCTTCAACTTTCGTCGAGTTGTAAGGTAGCTTGACCAGGGCAGGACAAGGCCAGCTTGCCATAGCGCATAAAATAGGCCACCCCGCCTGTCAAATGTCCAGCGTATCCAAAAGCTCCACACTCAGCGTACGCTCGCTCCCTCGACAACCTCGACCCAGCCCAACACACCTCGACCATCACGACCAGCCAGCCCTTTTGGTCTCTCGTCGGACGCGCGCCCCCCGTCGCACTGTCACTCGCCCCCTTGCGATCCTCTCTGGGCCTGCAGACATCATCCGAACAACGCTTTAACAACCCCAGTTCGAGCTGACCGCGGCGGCCTACCGCCTCTCCACGCGACATCATGTCTGCACCCAACGACTACGGCCAAGGCCAGCCTGGCTTCCAGCAACCATATGACGGCCAGGCCTACGAGAATCCTGCTGGTTCCCCGCCGCCTCAGGCGGCTCAACACCCCGCAGAGGGGGGAGGGGGAGGCAAGAAGAAGAAGAGAGCTTACGCTGCGGGCGCGTTCGATGTGGGAAGTGGCGGCAATGCCGCCGTGGGAGGCCAGCTGCCCGCTGGAGGTCAGTTCGGTGCCCCTCAACCGGTGACACCTGGATACGGTGGCTATCCGGGTCAAGAACAGCCAGCTGTGGCCGCAGGCTATCCTGCAGCGCAGCCCTTCACTCCCGTTGCTGGCCCAGGGTATCCCCAGCCAGACTACGGTGCTGCTCCTGCGCCTGGTGTTGCCGGAATCACCCAAGGCATGTCGAACATGCAGGTGGGAGGCGGCCAGCCTCTACCGCAGCAGCAGCAGCAACAGCAGCAAGCTCCTGCGCGCGTTGGACCCCTGAACCAGCTGTATCCGACCGACCTGCTCAACCAGCCCTTCAACGTCTCCGAGCTGGACCTGCCCCCACCCCCCATCATTCTCCCTCCAAACGTGAGTCTGCGAGCAGTGCCCTTACCCCATGTATGTGTGTATGTGTTCAGTTGGCTCACCCGACCAAAAGTCAAGCTGTACTCCATCCGAAGATGCGAACTGCCCTCCAAAATATGTGCGATCGACCCTCAACGCCGTCCCCACCACGCACTCCCTCCTCAAGAAGTCGAAGCTCCCCTTTGCGCTCGTCATCCAGCCGTATGCCTCGCTTCACGATATGGACGATCCCGTTCCTGTCGTCCAGGACCAGGTGATCTCACGGTGTCGGCGGTGCAGGTCGTACATCAACCCGTACGTGACCTTCCTCGATCATGGACATAGGTGGCGGTGCAACATGTGCAACCTCTCCAACGACGTTCCGCAGGCCTTCGACTGGGACGCCGCGGCCCAGAAGAGCATCGACCGATGGCAGCGGGCCGAACTGAACTCTGCTGTGGTGGAATTCGTGGCCCCCCAGGAGTACATGGTCCGACCGCCCCAGCCTCTCGTCTACCTCTTCCTCTTCGATGTGAGCTACGCGGCCGTCTCGACCGGCCTCCTGGCGACGAGCGCGCGCACGATCCTGGACAGCCTGAACAGGATACCCAACGCGGACCGGCGCACTCGTCTGGGCTTCATTGCCGTAGACTCGAGCCTGCACTACTTCTCTATACCCAAGGACGCGGATGAAAATGGAGACACGAACATGCTCGTCATCAGCGACCTCGACGAGCCTTTCCTGCCGGTCCCTACAGAGCTTCTGGTCCCTCTGAGCGAGTGTCGCCAGAGCATCGAGAACTTCTTGACAAAGCTTCCGGATATGTTCATCAACAACCAGAACAACGGGTCATGCATGGGCTCCGCCCTCCGGGCTGGCCACAAGCTGATCTCCCCCGTCGGTGGAAAGATTGTGGTCCTGAGCGCTTCGTTACCAAACCTGGGCTACGGCAAGCTTGACATGAGGGAGGACAAGAAGCTCTTGGGCACGTCCAAGGAGAACAGCCTGCTGCAGACGGCCAATGGCTTCTACAAGAGCTTTGCTGTCGAGTGCTCAAAGAACCAGGTCTCGATCGACATGTTCCTCTTCTCCTCCCAGTATCAGGATGTCGCCTCGTTGAGCAACCTTCCTCGGTACACTGGTGGTCAGACGTGGTTCTACCCCGGCTGGAATGCTGGGCGGCCCGAGGATGCCATCAAGTTTGCTTCCGAGTTCAGCGACTACCTGTCATCGGAGATCGGTCTGGAGGCTGTGCTGAGAGTGCGGGCCACAACGGGTCTGAGAATGAACACATTCTACGGCAACTTCTTCAACCGGAGCTCCGATCTGTGCGCTTTCCCAGCCTTCCCGCGCGACCAGTGTTACGTGGTGGAAGTAGCCATCGACGAGACCTTGTCTAAGAGCATGATCTGCATGCAGACGGCTGTGCTTCACACTACCTGCAACGGCGAGCGGCGAATCCGGGTCATGACCCTGGCCCTCCCTACGACGCAGAGCCTGGCGGACGTCTACGCCTCCGCCGACCAATGCGCCATCACCACATACTTTAGCCACAAGGCTGTCGAGAAGGCGCTCAGCGGCGGTCTCGATTCGGCCAGAGACTCGCTGCAGACAAAGCTCGTCGAGCTGCTCCAGACGTTCCGGAAAGAGCTGGCTGGCGGCAGCATGGGCGGTGGCCTGCAGTTCCCGGCCAATACGCGCGGCCTGCCTGCCCTGTTCCTCGGCCTCATCAAGCACGTGGGCCTGCGCAAGTCGGCCCAGATCCCCTCCGATCTCAGGTCGGCAGCGCTCTGCCTGCTTTCGACGCTGCCTCTGCCGTTGCTGATGCAGTACATCTACCCAAAGCTGTATTCACTGCACGATATGCCGGATATCGCAGGCACGCCCGACCCGGAGACCAGCCAGATCGTCCTGCCACCGCCGCTGAACTTGTCTTCGGAGCGGTTCGTCTCCTATGGGCTGTACCTCATCGACGACGGGCAGACACAATTCCTGTGGGTTGGCCGCGATACGGTGCCGGCTCTGCTGCAGGATGTCTTTGGTGTCGCCGACAGGACACAGCTCCACGTGGGCAAGGGCACCGTGCCAGAGCTGGAGAACGACTTCAACGAGCGGATCCGCGCGGTCATCGCCAAGAGCAGGGACTACAAGTCCAAGGGCGTGGGCAGCATCATCCTGCCGCACCTGTACATTGTGCGGGAGGACGGTGAGCCTAGCTTGAAGCTGTGGGCGCAGACGTTACTGGTGGAGGACCGCGCAGATCAGGGCATGAGTTTTGCGCAGTGGATGGGTGTGCTGAGGGAAAAGGTATGTGTTTTTGTTGATTTATTATTACCCTACCACTTGCAGTTCGACATTGTGATGCTAACATTCGATGTTTTCTAGGTTGTCCAGTAATTTGGCCCAAAGTGAACCGCATGCTTCAAATGGTTACTTCAACTGCATAGACTTCAAGACGTCGAAAACACAGAGCAACTGATCATGTTGAAAAAATAAAAAAAATAAAAAAAATAAAAAAAATAAAAAAAAACGGTTTTTGGTGAAGTCGCCTGCCTGACTATAACTCTAGAGTTGCTTTAGTAAAATGACGCTGTGAATAATATGACATGAATGTTTCTGTCTTTGGAGGCTTGGGTACATGCCTCTGAATCAACCCTTCGTCTCCCGACCTCTTCACCCCTGGAATTAATTGGCTTGTGCTATTGGCCGCCGGTTGGTTTGACGGCGGAAACTTTGGGCTGCGCTGTGGCGTGGCCTGACCAAGGCCGGGTTTTCATCTGGAAGGTATCTCCCATGGTCGACCTAATAATGGCCAGACCCCCCTCACTCTCGCCTTGGCGAGAAAACCAATGACAAGTGCATTTCCTTGCTGTTGTTGCACTTGTTCTGGCAGACAACTACTTGGTACTCAAAAGATGCTAGTTTGATCATTTCAAAAGAAAATCAGCTTCGCACACAAGACTTGTCGTCAGCGCAAGTCCATAAGTACTCGGCAGGTTCCGAAAATTCTCCTCCCCGAAGGCCAGGTTATTTATCCCCACGTTTGTCTGCTGCTTAAAAAAGGTAACAAATCAAACCTGTTTCAAGTTCCTCTGGAGCGGGCCTGTGAGCACCGGGCCATTACCGACCGAAGGATTTTTTTCTTTTTTTCTTTTCGATATCCAAGACCTCCTTGCAATGAGGTCATCCGGGGGGCCGCAAGAAAAGCGGCCGGGCTGCGAGGCATAGCCTGGCACCTGGTTGTACATAATACGTTGGTTGGGCTCCGAGGAGGAGACTTACAGTGCCGGCCTTGTCAGGTGGGAGTTTATTTTTGGGCGACAATTGTCTTATAGGCTTATAGTAAGTAGTAGTAGCTAGTGTGGGGGGGGGGGGTGTGGGCGCCTGGATCCGGAGCGTCTAGCCCTGCCTGGCGTGGCCAGACAAATAGCCTGGATGAAACATACTGGCCGTCCAGTGAAGGACCTGCAAAGCTGCATTGAGACAACCCATACCGAGAAGGCTGGCGGCTAGAGGACGTATTTTGGTTGGACAAGGCAGCTTAGTGGCATTTGGACGACCAAACTCTGGGGTGCCACAACAAGCTCGTGTGGTGGAGGGAACGACGGGGGAGAACAGCCCAGTTGGTTGGCTGGGCGAGGCAAGGAGGGCGGGCACATGACAGAAGAACCGCCCGGTGCAGGTTGGTGATAAGTGAAAGAAACTCCTGTATCATCATGGCTATACGACACGACGGGGGAATCGTGTGTGGAAGCGAGGAGCCACCCGGGGGGTATCGGGTCTCATCTCATCCGGTAGCGACAGCGCCGAAGAGGGGGGGGGGTGTGTGTGTGTTTGTGTGTATGTATTGTCTCCTTTCATGTATGCCAGGGAAGCCAGGTTGAAGGGTGGTGATGAAAGAGAAGTAGCCGAGGAGTTGTGGTGGGAAAGTGAGCCAAAGTGGGGAGGGGAGGGGTTGGGAGGAATAAATGTGGCCCTTCAGTCAGGTCCAGGTCAGCCTTATGGCGGCCCTTTGGCGTCCCTGAAATAGCGTCGTGCTTTGGTGACAATGAAGAGAGAGAAGGAGAGCGAGAGAGAGAGAGAAAGAGAGAGAGAGAGGCGCCTAGTTCAAGAAGACCGGATGCGAGGCCACTCATCTCACGTCTTCCTCTTGAGGCTCTGCACATCCGCTTCCACACGCCTTCAGGAGCGGGTATGATGGGTAAGTGTATGGGTAGGAAATAGATACTATACTACATACTACTATAGTAGGCGGACAGACCGTGTTAGACAGGACCACATACTAGACCCAGGCCCGCTGAGGCCAACGCATTTTGGGCTGTTTTGAAACCAGCCTGGCGGGAAAAAAGGGCCAGAGAAGAAAGACGGTAAGCGAAAGAAAGAAAAAGAAGATGCTGACCTCCCAAAGTACTATAGGAGGCAGTAGTTATTTTATGACAGACCAAGTCTCTTATTAGGAGGGCGCCTTCTGCCGCTGCTGTTCGTTCTTTCTCTCTTCACCTGTGTGCCTTTCTGCCACTTGCCAATCCTCACCACCTGCGCGTGTTGTGTCTGTTCTTTCTCTTCTCTGCTCTTCTCTTGGGGGCAAAGAAAGTTTCTGTCTAGCCTCAGTCACAATCTCAAGGTTCGTCTTCCATCTTTTCTTCTTCTCTCTCTTCTCTCCTTGCCTCGACTTCCCCCCCCCCCCCTTTCCACCCCCCCCCCCAAAATCACTCACCCTCCCACTTACCTTTTCACCATCACCATTTCATCCATTCCTCCCTAGTATGTCGTATTCAGCTTGCATCCGTGCCCGTCGAGCCAAAAGGCGCTGGTTTTGTTGTTGGGGCTCCACCCTTGCAGTCACACCTACTCTCCTGGTAAGGTCAGTGAGGTTGCCCCCCATAGAACACGGATACCACTGCGGTACGGGTACGGGTATCAGATGAGAGACTGAGAGCAGGGTCCCCCAGGCCCGCAGCCCTGATACAAGGACCCCGTTCGTCCCAGGGGGTTACCACGGTTTCTCACCACACCACACCAGCTGCACCCACAGCAGAGCTCATCTGACCAACCAGCCTCTCATTAACCTACCTCACTAAACACACATGCCTTCTTAACTCCTTGGACTCTATCCACCTATCTCTCTGCCTGCCTGCACCATCCTACTCACTAGAATCGGTCCCCCTTTTTCAAGATTCTTGCTTACCAGGTACGATAGGTCTTTAGAGAAACACACTGCGGATAAGTCCTTGTACGATCCATGCTCAGTACCTCGGAACAGTACGTATTTATTTACCTTTTGCTACTTACAACAACCCACGACAAATCGTGACCCCACCCACCAAAAACACACAGCCCAGACCTTTTGGCAGCTCTTTTTTTAAAGAACCCTGCGAGGGCCCAAGCGGATCGGTTCAGCTGGCCCCTGTCAACTACTGTTTCAGCGCTCTGGCGTCCATGATTGATGATTTCTGGACTTTGTCTGTCCGCTCTCTCTCTCTCTCTACATGAATGAATGACTCTGGATTCATTTCTATTACAAAGAGACCTCGTGGCCCCCCTTTCCCCCCCTCGAAACCCAGTCATCTCTCTCCCACAGCCTGAGAGCTTTTGTGGATATTCTCGATACTGACACTCGGATCTTGTCCCCATCCACACAGACCCTGACGGATAGAGAGACAAAGAGTACCACCCACTTACTCGCTCTTCCTCTCTCTTCCTGCCACCAGACAAGCACTGTGCCCCACCCCGCCTTCTGCTCGTGGCCAAGCCATCGATCGCACCCCACTCTCCTCCTCCTCCTCCTCCCCTCCTGTGCCCCCCCCCAAAACAAGAACCTTCCCACCTCCAGGTCCCGCCATCTTCCTCAGCTTGATTCCTTGTCGACTGCTCGCTCGAAGCAAGCATCTTCCTGTCTGTAAGTACCCTTTTACACACCCATTTGCCGTCTGCCGTCTCACCCTCCACCTTTCCATCCGTCCCTCCTCCGTCGAGCAGCCGCCCGAGTTCCTCAGGCAGAGCTCTTATCACCACCACCACCACCACCGAAGAAGAACCCTCTTGAGGCTGTCCTTCTTCTCGTTGCATGACTGTTAAACTGACTGAAATCTCCCACGACAAACAGGATTCACGTCAACCTTTACAGCTTAACGTGTCCCTTCGCATAGCCACTGGCTCGCTCGTGTTCTCTCCCTCTCCCTCTCCGACCGCTCATCATCCCCTCCCGGCTGGTCTCTTAGTTCGGTCCCTCATCTTGCGATCTCCCTGTCGACTCTCCTCAGTCTCCTACCACAGGGCCGAGACAAGAGAGTTTCATAGTGACAGACAGCAGTTGATCTGTTGGGGTCAGGATTTCATTCAGTCCGTCAAGTCGATCATTTGCGCGTGTTACGTCTGCAAACGCAGCGGCAGCAGTCAGCATGTCTCGAGCCCAAGCTCCCAACCCTGCGGGGTCCCGCAAGATATCCTTCAACGTGAGCGAGCAGTATGACATCCAGGACGTTGTGGGTGAAGGTGCCTATGGTGTTGTCTGGTAAGTCCGTGTCGAGGAGGTTGCGCCGCCGCCGCCGCCGCCGCCGCCCGAGGACCTCCCCTGGCTGACCATGCTTCTGACAGCTCTGCGATACACAAACCCTCTGGGCAGAAGGTCGCCATCAAGAAGATTACCCCCTTTGACCATTCCATGTTCTGCCTGCGTACCCTGCGTGAGATGAAGCTCCTACGTTACTTCAACCACGAGAATATTATCAGCATTCTCGATATCCAGAAGCCCAGGAGCTATGAGACCTTTAACGAGGTCTATCTGATCCAGGTATGTCCCGCTGTCTACTAACCTACACCTCTCGCCCGTTCCCATTCAGAGGGCTGGCGCTAATTTCACTCTCTCTGCCGTTTAGGAATTGATGGAGACCGACATGCACCGTGTCATCCGCACCCAAGACCTCTCCGACGACCACTGCCAGTACTTCATCTACCAGACCCTGCGGGCCCTCAAGGCCATGCACTCCGCAAATGTCCTCCATCGAGATCTGAAGCCTTCCAACCTTCTCCTCAACGCGAACTGTGACCTGAAGGTGTGCGACTTTGGTCTGGCTCGTTCCGCCGCTTCTCAGGAGGACAACTCGGGCTTCATGACCGAATATGTCGCGACACGCTGGTACAGAGCCCCAGAGATCATGTTGACGTTCAAGGAGTACACCAAGGCGATCGACGTGTGGTCCGTGGGATGTATCCTCGCTGAGATGCTCAGCGGCAAGCCTCTGTTCCCGGGCAAGGACTGTAAGTGGCTCCATCCAACGTTCATGTCTTTGTTCGGACCCATGGCGCTAACACGGCAGTACAGACCACCACCAGCTCACCCTCATCCTGGACGTCCTCGGCACCCCTACTATGGAGGACTACTACGGCATCAAGTCTCGCCGTGCTCGCGAGTACATCCGGTCGCTGCCCTTCAAGAAGAAGGTGCCCTTCAAGACCCTGTTCCCCAAGACCTCCGAGCTGGCTCTGGATCTCCTCGAGAAGCTGCTAGCGTTCAACCCCGTCAAGCGCATCACGGTCGAGGAGGCCCTGAAACACCCGTACCTCGAGCCCTACCACGACCCCGATGATGAGCCCACCGCTCCCCCAATTCCCGAGGAGTTCTTCGACTTCGACAAGCACAAGGATAACCTGAGCAAGGAGCAGCTGAAGCAGCTGATCTACCAGGAGATCATGCGGTAAATACTTTGCGACTAGAGCATTTTCGGCTGGCGAACGGCGTCCAGGGAGAGTCTATGTTGTGTGTTGTGTTGCGTTGCGTTGGGCTGCGTTGCGTTGCGTCGCGTCGTTCAGGGTCCTAAAAGGGCGTGGTGAGGTATGCGCAGATGGTATGTATGGATGATGGACAAACCTTGACTCTATACCATGGTAACAAATGGGTGGACACACACGAAAGCTTGGAAACCGTGGGGTGCATTTCGGGCGGGAAAGTAAGGCTGATTACGACGACATTTTTCTTCCTTTGTGTGTTTTGACAGGAAGAGACGAGAACCAGAATAAGGATCATGTTGAGAAGAGCATTAGCTTTGGGTGGATAAACATACTGGATTTTTTCTTTTCTTTTTCTTTACCTTCATTCTTGTCCCCAGTGTTCTCTAACCTGTTTTGTGCTTTGCGATTGGCATGTTGGAATTGTAAAGCCGTTGAAACGTGTATGAAGAAGCCACCTCTTCTCGCCCTCACCAACACCACCACCCATAGATAACGAATGGAAATCGCTTTCCGTCTCCCACCATCCACCCATCCGCCTCAAGGGCTAGGAGCAGGGATATCCATCTCCCCTCCCCCTTAGACAGGCTCGCTTATATATATATATATATTTCAATATATACACACCTACTGCTACAAACAGCCAGCCAGCCAGGCCCTCCTCTGTACATTCATTCGGTCATAGATGAAGGCGACGCCACCTGGCGCTGACATTGAGGGGGGGTATTGGCATACATATATATATATATATGATTGAAGTCGGGTGAAATTTGGGGTATCTTGAGTTGCTGCTACTACTGCTATCTTGTGTGAGCGAGCGAGTCAACTCCTCTCCTTCTCTATGGACTTTACATGCATGCAGTCTGGGCACACCTTTTAAAATCCAGTCTTGTCGTCTTTCCTTCACTCGACCGTGAAGGGGGAAGAGGGGGGAGGGGGGGTGGATTGTTCCGGGGCGTCTCATGTCCCCCGCCCCTTCTGCGGTGCTCGCCGTCGTTCTCTCTTATGCTTGTGTCTCAAGAATGATATATCTCCTCAGAACTAGGGAGAGCACGAACGCGCGGCACGTTGATGATGTCCAGGCGGGGTGGTCCATCTCACACTGGTCATTTCAACTTTCCGAAGAGATGACGGCGGCTTAGCCTGTTTTTTATGACAAAAAAAAACCACCTCAAAGGTTGGATGGTTGAGACAGACGCCTTTTCATGTAAAGCCTCTCTCAGGAAGGGTTCACAAGAGCAGATCTTCGACCCAATTCCCTTTTCACCGCACTCCACCTCCGCGGCCGATTAACCACATCTCCACGCCCAACACGCCAAATTTCTCGCCCTCGTCGCTCAGCGGCTCGTTCCCAAAGGTCAGGCACCGCGAGCTGACGCCCTTCTCGAGCGAGTCGTTCAGCCACAGGCCATAGTGTCCGTCACCACCGCCGACCGACAACCAGTGCTGTTCGCAGTAGATGTAGAACTCGTTCTCGCCGCTGTACGGAAACGCCTTGAACCGGATGGACGGGCCTGTTGATAGTGCTGGGCTGGCCGTCCTTGGAGGGGCGGAGACATGCGCCGCTATTGGGTGTGGAGGGGCGAGGGCCGAGTTGTGGGGGTTAGTAGTCGGTGACGCAACGGAGATGGGTGGGTTGTAGGGAGCCGGAGGTTGTGCGGGAGGGTCGTCGGAGAGGTCGATGAGGTCTCCCGGCGATGAAGGCGGTACTGGCTGAGGTGGTGAACGCGGGACGGAAGATCGGGTTGGGCTGGCGATGGTGGTCACTCTGGCCGCGGTAAGGTTCGTCGTGTCCTCCGAGGGCGGTGGAGGTAGGGAGGCGAGGAGGGAGGCGCGCCAGAGGAAACATTCGCCGTTCCCAAAGTAATGGGCCTGTGGCCGCGGCGGATCGGAGAGGTAGGCACCAAATAGCTGTGGGTTCGTTCAAGAAGATTAGCCTCTGGGTTTGACATCTTCCACAACTTGGGAAAGAAAGACGGAAGAAAGGGAAAGAAAAAAAGTAATACTCACGCCTCCATCGTTGTCCCTCACGACCAGCACAAAGCTGGCTCTCTGACCTTCGTAGGCGCTGCACTTCTTGTACAGCGTCCCCAGGCTTGCGCCGTCCTGATCCAGGCTGTAAACGAGGTTCCACTCGTCCTCAATGCGCTGGCGCTCCGGAACCATGATCCGGATCTCCTCGGCGACCGCAGGCGTGAGCAGTCTCGCCGACTGCGTGGTGTCGTCCCTGAAGCCTTTGAGCTCGAGCGGCTCGAGAGGCGGTGGCCTCAGCGGCGAGGCGGACCGGTGCATTGGTGGTGTGTAGACGCCGCTGACACCGTTGCCCTGGAGGCGCGGCCAGGAGGCGCCGTGGGGTAACGACGGTGGTTGCTCGCCTGCCGTCATATCGCTGAAGCGCCGCACGAGTCCGCCGAAGCCTGCTGCGAGCCCGTGAAGATAAGAAGAGGCAGGTGGCGCGGTGGTAGGAGTGGCGTTGCCAGAAGCCGAGGGCGAGGGCGAATATTCGTCGGAGCGGTGCCCGTGTCTGGTGGGTCTGTCATGGTCGTGGTACGCCATGATTGGCTTTTGTTCCTGATGGTGTGTCGTGGAGAGAGAGAGAGGGTCGTAGTCAAGGCAGAAGGAGAGAAGAGGGTTGGTGCACAGTCTCCTCTCAAGATATTCCCAGCAGGAAGTAAAGGTGGTTTACTATGTGGGTTCGAAGGCGAAATTGCGGGACAATGGACAATTCAAATGGCCCGCTAACCAGCAGCAGCAGTAGCAAATCCTCTCATATCACAAAGAGGCTACCCATGCTCTGAAAAGTCGGAGAGACAGACATAAAAAAGTTCAAGGCATGGGAGAGAGAAAGAGAGAGGGGCAGAAGAGAAAGAGGATGAAAGGCTGACTGTAGTATGCTGGCCGCGTGGTCGTGTTGTTCAGTCACAATCCTAAATTTGGAGGAGCTGACAGGGCCAAAGTAAGCTGGCCAAACCCCCTAGCGATGCTTCTGTCACAGGCCTGATCCTAGCCTGTTATGAGCCTGGGACCTATGACGTCCCGCTGGGAGAAGGGTGGGTACTTTACTCCCCTGGGCCGCCCCGGGCCGTCTGTCACGACTTCTTCGCTACACCTACTGCAGTATAGGGTCCCCCCCAACGTACCTTCCACCACCACCAAATCAATTTTCAGTCCCCCTCTCTGCTCGAGGGTAATTTCAGCTCTCAAGAGAATAACCATCGAGGTCATCAAGTGTACATTGACGCCGCATGAAAGCAGACATCACCAACGGCGTTGGGCGTGGTCCAACGACGTCTCCCCTCTTCAGCTCGTCAGAAGCTCTGTAGACCTAGAGTCAGGTTTTTGTTTCCTGCCGCTTGTTTCCTACCCGGTCCAGCACACACGCGAGCCAGCAGGTGAGACCGCCCTCGTCAGTCTCTGCTCTGCCGTGGGCTGTGGCCAATGAGCACATGCTGTTGCTCCTTGCAAGGGAGTATGGTGACAGCATGGTTCGGCGATGCTTCTGTGTTTCGATTAAAGGAGAGACAATGGCTTATGACTTGCCCCCCCCCCCCCCTTTCCAAACCGACACACGAGGTGCCACAGTCCACCAGTCAGTCAGGCTCTCGCTAGATCTTTGTTCACCTGGCATCGCTCAAGACCTAAATATCTGAGGCACTGGTCAGACAAGGCCTCGGGTGGATGGACACTCCATTACACACACAAGATACATACAGGTGGTGCAAATGGTAGGGAAAGCATCATGACTGAGGAGGATAGACGCCTACCTCCTCAAGGCTCGACAACGTTTTGGCCACAACATTTTTGCGAGGATCACAACTGTGATATAAATTGTCTGATCCCTTCCAGTACACCCTCGGGGCTCGGCTTTTTGGAACACACGTCCGGCTCGAAATCGAAAGTCCTCTTTAGGTAATCTCGAGTTGTAGGACCAATGGTAGCGATGAATCTTGTCCGGCCTGGCTCTTTTGGTTTTGCCTTGCCTGTTGTCTCGTCCAGCAGGCCGAGGCCTTGCAGCATGGCATCGCAGCCTGTTGGAGAGAATACCACAATCCAGACCATGGCCCTGCCCCGGGTCTCCTGGAGATGCTTCTTGAAGTCGTCTGCGAACGACTCCATGACTCCTGTCCCGTACACGACAACCTCGTCTACTCTGATCCTTTTCTCCTCAGGCAGTCCAGGGTCCATGAGCGTCTTCGGGATGATGTCTCTTCTCTGCTCTCCCACAAGGAATAGCAACGCCGGGTTCTCCTCGGGGCGATCTGAATACCAATCATCGTAGTGCTCCAGGATGAATCTCGCCAGATTATCACCATTGCCGGTGTGCTCTCCAAATACCTGCAGTGCTGGGTCCGATGGTACGGCCTTGAGAGCCCTTGTTGTGGCCGGCCCAACGCTGTACACTGGCACTTCGCACAGATGTGGCCATTGCCGGTCGCCATCTTGCTCTTATCGTTAGTGGTGAACATCAGGAGGAGGGGGAGGTGAGATAAATGAGGATCTTCTCACCCCGTCCATCTTGTACGATCTTGGTAAAGGCCTCGACCGCTCTCTGTGAGGTGAAAATCAGGCCACCATACGCGGCCCCAAAATGTCTGCCTATGATTTTTGATCTAAGCACTGTTTCTATCTCTCTCATGCCGTCCTGTTCGAACCTGTGCTCCAGAACGGGAACGAAAGCAGGCTCAAAGTGGAGCTCATGTTGTGTCTGGGCGAAGATCTCTTCATACCCATCTCCCGGTGCCGACCTGGTCTTGAGCAGCAGTATTGGTATGCCTTCATTGGTCTTGTCTTGGAGTGGAGAGGTCATCTTGTTTCCTCAATAATAAAGAAGGGAAAGAAAACCAACAAAAAGAAGAGAAATAATAAGGATGAAGAGAAGAAGAGAAAGAAGCAGAAGATGAAAGAGGGATGGACCGGCTTGAGGTTGAGAGAGTCATTCCAAGAAGCCTCGCAAACAACCATCACAAAGTTTATTTTCCTTGATGGTGAGCAGGGGTATCGGGCAACTGCAGTGGAAGCTCACCCCACCTACCCACCTCAACGCTGCAGTGGTTGTACACAGGGGTCCATTCAGCTCCAATTGTGCTGGACAGGTGCCGCTCTACCGCTGTCGGCGCTGATGTCACCGAGCAGGGGCCGCGAAACTTTGCCTGCATCGCGCTAGAATTTCTGGAAGCGCGTTTGCGAACCGTGAGCCCCATCCAAACTGACAAACCCTCGAGAATGAATTCGACTCTGACGAGCTGGTGACACGGGCCTAGTCTCTGCAGCAACGAAAGAAAACTGACAGGACGACGATACGATCATGGCTGAGGATTCCAGAGAAACTCAGAGTGACGCCACTGTGGCAACAGCTGGGCTGCACACCAGCGAGCAGTCCAAGCCTCTGCCTCCCGGCATGGTCCTGGGCCCTGATGGAAAGCCGTGCGCTCTTCTTGACCACAAGCATTTGTTTATTGGATGCGTGCGTCTGCTGACAATGATCGTAGCTGCCGGTCTTGCACGTCCAAGAGCGCCTTCTCGGCTTGGGCAGCGCAAGCAAAAACAATGAAGGCACCCCAGACGACCGCCGCCGCGACAACGACCTCGGCGTCCCCCCCCGCTACCGAGACAGACTGCCCAGCCGATGTCGAGACTCTCGGCCGGAACTCGTGGACACTGCTCCATTCCATAGCAGCGACATACCCTACCTCCCCGAGCCCAGCGCAGCAGGACGACGTCGTAGGCTTTGTTAAGCTCTTCTCCAGGCTCTATCCGTGCTGGGTGTGCGCCGAGGACTTCCAGAACTACATACGAAAAGACCCGGTGAGGGCTGGCAGCAGGGGCGAATTTGGAAAGTGGCTGTGCGATGCCCACAACGATGTGAACAAGAAGCTCGGCAAGCCCGTGTTTGACTGTTCCAAGTGGGAGGAAAGGTGGAGGACGGGTTGGAAAGATGGGAGGTGTGACTGAGGCCCCGCACAACATCTCAGACCACCCAGGAGTGACGCATGAGCAATCTCTAGCGACAACGTTGACGGTCGGCAGCATTTCCAAGGCGTTTGTGAGAAGGATACGGTACATGGGGAAAAACATCACTGCTCATTTTACAGATTTTCTACAGCCTATGTGGAAGAATGAACCCAACTCTTGAAGCAATGAGCTATTAGCGGCTGGCAACCCCGACCAACTTGAGTGTTGAAGAGACTGATCGACTTGGTCGCCTTGATTGCACATCCACAGGCTTGACAGACAAGGCTGTTGAAAATCGGATGTGTTGCCGAGAAAACTGGGTCTTTTTTCCCCCTTCCCCTCGCAAGCCTCCGGGGCTCTGAACCCACCAGGCTCGCGATTTACATCATTGATTGCATACACCACACACACGCACACACACCCTCGCTCTCACTTTCACATCGGCCGACCTCGCGACTATTTTGATCGCGCTCGGCTTTACCGGCTGTGTCAAAGATTCACGCAGCGAGGGATGGCTATCTTGTTCGAGCAGAGATGTTCCAAGTATTTTGGTCTCCTCCTACCGAAGCCTTCTGCTGGTGTGGGTGGTCTGACATGCATGGTGTTGGGTCCAATATATGGAATGCTGCCGCCCAAATGCCTTCACTGGGGCGCCGCTTCTAACCGATATCTCGCCATGGCCCAGTTTTCTTCATCAGTGAGGTCACTCACGAATCCGGTATATAAGGGGGGCTCAAGTGAGACCTTAACCTTTGTCCTGAGTATATGGACGGAGTCACAGAAAACGGCTCATATTCGAACACCACGCTAAACATCGACGTTCAGCCAGGTTGGTGCCTGTACTATGAGCTCTAGGTGCCGTCGGTGATCCTTATTGTTGTTGTTGCATACTAGAGCTGCTCTTTCGCTATCTGTCTACTACTACATCAACACGAGAATTCACTCTCACAGCCACGATGGGCTCTACCGACTACAGGCTTGAAAAGCTCGAGCAACCCGTTGATGTTGCAGAGTATCTCTTCCGGAGACTTTATGAGGTTGGTGTTAGGTCTGTTCACGGCCTGCCTGGAGACTACAATCTGGTGGCCCTCGACTATGTCACAAAGGCCGGCCTCAGATGGATTGGTAACGTGAATGAGCTCAATGCTGGTCAGTAACGGGTTCATCAGATAGATTGCCTTTTCGTTCTCTCCACAGCCTGTCACTACTGACAGGTTTCAAGCATATGCCGCGGACGGCTACGCCCGCGTGAAGGGTATTTCTGCCCTGGTCACTACGTTTGGTGTTGGAGAACTCAGCGCCCTCAACGGCATCGCCGGCGCGTACGCTGAGCAAGTGCCCTTGATTCATATCGTGGGATGCCCGTCCACTACATCCGAAAGAAGTGGCCTCTTGCTCCACCATACCCTGGGCAACGGAGACTTCAACGTCTTCAAGAACATGTCGGCCCAGATTTCATGCTATGTCGCAAAGCTCAACAGACCCAACGAGATCGCGGACGAGATCGACCACGCCATTCATGAATGCTGGATCCGCAGCAGACCTGTGTACATCATGCTGCCTTCAGACATGGCCTCGGAGAAGATCGAAGGGGCAAGGCTGAGGGCGCCCCTTGATATGTCAGAGCCACCGAACGACCCGGAGAAGGAGGACTATGTGGTGGACGTGATCCTCAAGTATCTCTATGCAGCCAAGAACCCTGTCTTGCTGGTCGATGCCTGCGCCATCCGTCACCGTTGCTTGGATGAGGTCAACAGCCTCCTTGAGAAGACCAAACTCCCGACGTTTGTCGCGCCCATGGGCAAGGGCGCCGTGAACGAGCAGGCTCCCAACTACGGAGGTGTATATGCGGGTAACGGCTCACACCCCAGCGTGGCAAAGGCCGTGGAGGGTGCAGATCTTGTGCTGTCCATCGGCGCTCTTAAGGTAAGACCAACAATCGTTCAGGGGTGTGGAACCTTGTTTACCTCTCCAACGCAGTGACTAACAAAGAAAACTTTGCAGAGCGACTTCAACACAGCAGGTTTCAGCTACCGCCTCTCTCAGCTCAACACCATCGATCTGCACAGCACACACTGCACCGTCCGCTATTCCGAGTATCCCGGCGTCGCCATGCGCGGCGTCTTGCAAAAGATCACCGACCGCATCGTCCCGTCACAACTCTCCATCCGTCCTCTATCTCCTGTGGACAACGGTCCATCTTTCGACAAAAACGACGACGACGGTTCCCATGCCATTACCCAGTCCTGGCTTTGGCCTCGCATAAGCGGATACCTCCGCGAGAATGACATTGTCGTGACCGAGACGGGCACAGCTAACTTTGGGATCTGGGAAACCAAATTTCCCCAGGGCGTGACGGCGCTAAACCAGAACCTCTGGGGCTCGATAGGGTGGTCGGTGGGCGCGTGCCAGGGGGCTGCACTCGCGACGAGGGACACGGGTGACGAGAGGAGGACAATCCTTTTTGTGGGTGACGGCTCGTTCCAGCTCACGGCGCAGGAGGTGAGCACCATCATCCGCCATCAGCTCCGGGTCACCCTGTTTGTGATCTGCAATGAGGGATACACAATCGAAAGGTTTATCCACGGGGCGGATGAGGCGTACAACGATATTGCGCCCTGGAGGTTCAAGGACCTGCCGGCCGTGTTTGGTGCACAGGAGGGAGAGACGAGGGGGACCTTTGCGGCGAGGACGAAGGCGGAATTAGAGGTGTTGCTGGGTGACAAGAACTTTCAAGAGGCGGCGGGCCTGCAGTTTGTCGAGTTACATATGCCGAAGATGGACGCGCCCGGGCCGTTGAGACTGATTACTGAAGCGGCTGTGAGAAATAACGCCAAGGCAGCCGAGTGAGGAGGAAGCATGTGCGAAGGTGTGTCACTTACCACCCTTGCCTGGATGTGTTTGCTTCGTTGGGATACGGACAATCCCGTCATCTGCGCTCATGATTTCTTGTCAAGATAACTTACACGATACTAATTAGCGATGGCTCCAATATGTGTATGAGGATAAATATATGCATCTCGTTCAGTACTCTCGCTGTAGTGTTAAAAGCGGCAAACATTTATACCTGAGAAACAGCCTGGGGACATTTGCGACGTAAAATGGAGGGATCCAGAAAGGGCGTGATAGGTTGCATGCAGACTACCATCAAATAAATCACATCCTGCTCCCCTGAGGAATGTGAGACAATTACGTATATATTGATATCTCGTGAAAATTTCCAAGTAAGAACAGCGGACAGAGAGAAAGAGAGAAGGGAAAAAGAAGAAAAGAAAGAATATTAAAATCATCCATTGTGGCCAAAGTTCTGCTTACCATTTTATCTTGTTTCTTTCTCTCGCCCTGTCCTTCTTCTGACTTTCATATGTGATGGTTCCAGCCCTCATGAATGGGTGTTGAGACGAAGGGGTCCACGTGACGGCCCATCGTGGATTGCAGGGATTGAGGGTCAAAAACTAAAGTGCATGCATGCATGACCTTCAGTCTTGCACCTTCCCTCCTCTCACACAGAGCTTTCAACAACACTTACCAGAACATCAGTTTTCGACAATTATTTATTTTTTTTAATAAAAAAATGGCTGATGCGGGCAAACGGAAAGCCGCTCATGGCACAGAAGGCGACGGCTCATTCAGAAAGAAGAAGGTAGGTCGGGCGGCCCAGAGGAAAGGTTGTGGCGCGGGGACCATTGATTAACGCATCACCGTCTCCTCTGACATTCTATACGATGCAATCTGGTAAAAACGACCAGTGCTAATCAAGGCTACAGAAGGGCAACAGTGGCAAATGGAAAGTTCCGAAGAGTGAGGGGTCGGACAGGCCAAAGGCTCACACCATCGAGCCTGGCGAAATGGGCATCTGGGTGACCTGCCCCCTGCACATGAAGGGCAAGGCTGCTAGAGAGATGGAGGTCCTTTTTGAGGAGGTTCGCCCAAGTCAGTCACCATGCAAAGGACGGAGCAGGAGCTGACTTTCACAGTACGCCGAGAAGATGTATAAGATCAAGTCCGAGCAAGGGCCTGCAGACGGCTCCGACGAGGACGAGGGAGACATTGAATCCATCATCCAGAAAGAGGTCGGCTCCTTGAAGGACAAGAGCAAAGGTGCTTCAGGTCGCGTCTTCACCGAAGTCCGTATCAACCAGGAGTGCCTGCTGTTCATGCGATGCAAGGCACCGATCGAGCCAGTTGAATTCTCGCGGCGCATATGCCAGGATGCCCTCACTGTCGGCCACGGCAGCGCTCGAGCCCGGTATCTGAACCGGCTGACACCTGTGACCCTCATCACGAAGGCCACCGAGAGTGGACTCGAGGAGGGTGTCAGAAAGGCTCTTGCCAATCACTTCAAGCTCAAGCCGAAAGAAACAAGCACGGGCGCCGGTGCTGCTGAGAAGGATGGCCAGACAGCGGAGGTCGAGACCGCAAATGGAGAGACGCAGCCAGCTACGGTAGGATCAAGTTCGCAACAACTATCCTTCCACATCCTCTGACGGTAATCTCTCATAGTTCGCCATCCGTCCTTCGATTCGCAACCACAACACTCTGAAGAGGGACGACGTCATCAAACAGATTGCCAATATGGTCGATCCACAGCACAAGGTCAACCTTGGAGCTCCAGACAAGGTCATACTGTTGGATATCTATCAGGTGAGAGTCTTGACCCGATATCCAAACAAAACTTTTTCTTATTGACCAATGACAACGTAGACGGTCTGTGGGATCAGTGTCGTCCCTGGAGACTGGGAGACGCTGAAGAGGTACAATTTGACGGAACTCTATAAACAGGCCAACAAGTCTGGCATCAAAGACGCGAACGGCGATGCTGGGAGTAACGGCAGCAAGTCTGCAACCAAGGCTGAGGAGAAAGCGATCGCCGAGCTATGAATAGCGCAAGGTTTGCTATGCCGCCGAGAAGAAAGGGGGGGGGGGGGCGTGGGAGAAGGGAATTTGCAGCTGTCAAATCCTTCAACGCACGGACGACGGACGACTGATGCACATTTGGTTTTCTCTCGCTGTATTCCATGTCAGTCCTCAGCGGCTCATGCCTGAGTATGCAAGCAGGCTTCTGCTCACGTAAAGATGTGGGATCAAGCAGCATTTTGACAAAGACCAAGCAATTCTTCTAGGGGCGGTTCCGGAGGCGTCACACTAGGCCACTTCGCGACAAAATTGACGAGAGACACTGAGGATGGCCACTATTAGGGGACTGACTATAACCACACTTTGGCGTCGAGGTGGCCAGATTCACAGCCAATGGAAGCTTTTGGTGCTTCCTTCTCAGCCATGATGGATACGCGTGCGACACAAAAAGACACGTGAGAAGGGGAAAACCTCCGAGGGACAAGGCAACTGAGATTTGTGGCGGACCATGTGGCTAATAAAAGTACGTTGAAATATGGCCTTGAGAGTCTTCGCATGAGCCACCAATCGCTGAGAATTCTATTATGGGAAATGGAGGAGAGGCAGGGCTCGCTTGCACCATTGCTGCGACCCAATCATGACGCTACTTGGATCTGGTTCGTACATCGAGCCACAAGGAGGCCGCAAAGCCTCTATCATCTGACTCGTCTACCACCACCTCCGACTAATCGCCTCGCCTGTCTCTCCCCGTATTTCTTACGAACTTGAACTAGAACCGCGGCGACGAAGCGATGAAGATCAGTCACGTGAGATCGATGAGCTCCACGGCTGCAATCTGCCGTGCTCCTCTCCGCCTTGTCTGTGGTGCTACCGATTATTCCGCTTGGCCCTTCGGAGCACTATCGCGTGCTATGTGGACTGGATGAACAAGAATTAGTGTATTCAGACGACATGGACTGAGGTCCTGCACACACCGCTCTCTCTCTCTCGCTCTGCCCATGTCAACACTCGTACATCTGTCGCCTCGCTCGCAGAGGCTGGAATGGGCCGTTAGCCGGGCGAGGTCCGTTGACTTACGCAATGCGAGTTCGCTTCTCAGCATCCAAGTGCAACCAAAGCGGCCGATGAGGCGTAAGCGAATAGGCTCAGATTGTCATCAGAAACCGACTCCTTGTTCTCCCGCCCCTTTGTTGCATCAACTTCTGTGTTGCCGAAGGCCCGAGGACATCTCACCCGCGCAGCATACTTGCCCAGCAGCATCGGGACTAGGCACAGTGATGGAATTCGGCGACACTCTCCAGGATGCATACGACGACGACAATCTAGCAGAAGAAGGTCGCCGACTGTTGGCTGAGCTCAAGGCACGCATCATGACCGTCAGGATCCACGCTTCACCTTGGTCCCCGATTCCATCTTCCGAGAGGCCGAAACTACAGACAATGGGGACAGAGTGCCAATTTTGTCTAGCAGTCTTCCCTGACCCGAACACGGTTGAATGTTGCTTCTGACATCTCAAGGAGGCCGAAGCCTTCATCATCTCGTGAACCAACTCAGTACTTCAGAGGCGGGCCTATACGAGCGGCCTTTCTCCGGTCGAAACCTTCCTTTCGCTTGAGGAAACGGGTCATGTGTCAGCGGACTAGGAATATCAATGCGATGCCTCAGCTTGCTGCCCCTCACCTCTCTCCATCGTAATCATGTTGAGGCTCGATACCCAGACATCTTGTATATATCGAGCTTGGCTTTGGCTGCCAGCTTCCCCAATATCTTCAAAAGACTCTTCAGTCTCGGTTTCAAGAACTGGTAAAACTGTCATACAGAGCCTCCGTCCGTCATCCTGGTCCGCGATACACAACCATCCCACCCCGAACAAGATAGCTCTGGACAGAGTCTCACCGTACCTCAAACGTCACACCAAGCAGGCCTTCTGACTCTACTTGGATTGTAAGTCTGCTTCTAAAATCTTTGTCACTCACCACTTTCACTCGGCAGTCCTGTTCTCACACTCTTCCTAGACTCGGCTATCCAGTGACCGCAAGCCACTCTCTCATACACGCTTAGACAGATCGCGCTCCCTTTCTCGCTTTCACCTACCAACTAGAGGTGACCCGAGACATTCATCTGTTGTGTACATATATGGGCTCACTATGCCAGATGTATCAATAGATAGGAAAGATATCTTTGTCAACTCGGGGGCGGGCCCGACCACAGTGGCAGTGTTGTCACTGCAATCTCAAGAAAAATCAGGTGCAGCAACAAATACATAAACACACGTCTGCCATGCCTGGCCTACCCATCCGGGAAGCTGGCAGAGACTCAGCGCAAGGAAAATCGCCAGCCCTCCTCGCTGTCTCTCCTCGCTCGCCTTCTCCTTTGACTTTCTGTGTCTCACCTGTGACGAGCGCCCAGTCGAGTGGTTCGAATATTGGCTCGTTAGGAGCGCCGTCAGCCGGCGAATGCCGCGAGTTATTCGCCAGCAGCGAGCTCTCACGTCCACCAGGTCTCACACAATACAGCTACACAAGCTCGGTTCCTCAAGCACCACCGGTCCGACATACCAGCCCTTCTTCTGAAGCCGCTGGTGGTGACAGCAGCGGAACCGAGCCCGCGATAGGACAAGCCGGCTTACATACCCCAGTATCCAAGACTGCTACTGGTGCCGGGTCGCCCTTGGACATGGCTTCCGTGCAGGCGTTATTAAACACAGTCTGGCCTCATTTCACGTCAGATGCGTTGCGTCTTGTACATTATTTACCTGCGCCTCCACGCCAGCGCAGAGATATACGCGAGCCCACAACATCCCCTGCGGCTGACGATGTTGCTTCGGGCATGCACGATATGTTGATCTTGGTCCTAGCTCCGCCTTCCATGGTGAGGCTGCTCAGGTCAGAGCGGTGGACCATCAAGTCAGAGGCCGTCATCATCAAATGGATCAGAAGTGTGCTTCTCCCTGGCGGCTCGGCGCAGGTGAGGAAAGGGCATTTGGATCAAAGTGGTGGTGGATGCTCGCCTTCGGGCAGGATGCTGGCTCTGCTCAAAGGTCCAAACACCAACGACGAACTCTTGCAGGATGTCGACTTGTTGAATTTCATCCCTGCTGATACCGACCACGCACAATCGCCAAAAGAGCTTGGGTCGGCATCCGATATGTTCGCGCGTCTTCAGGGCCTGTCACTCTCAGCCCTACCCGAACGCTTGACCATCCCAGAACGCAGACACATTGACTTCCAGGCCGGGAGACTACTACGTCGGATCTCGCTTCTGCAGTCACCTTCCGGGAAATTCGGACCGGCGATTTCGGTACTCGGTTCGATACCTGAGGCGCCAAGTCGAGCAAGGATGGGTGTGGAAGCCTCCAGAGGGGTGGGCAACTGGGCTCCGGCGTTCCACGTCATGCTCGAGGGGGTGCTGCGAGATGCTGAGGATATGGCCGTGACCGTCCCTTATCATGCAATACGGCGGCACTTCCAAAGACTCAGCAACTGCCTAGACGCAGTCAAGGTACCAAGGCTGGTCGTTCTCGACGCTGCGCACGACTGGAATATCGAGGCCGAGAGGGTCATCTCTGGGAGCGTCGCGAGAACAAAGCAAGGACTAGCACTGCAGCACCACCCACTTGAGAACTGGGATGATTCGGATCACGGCAGCAAGGACAGAGTGCCCCCGGATCGGGATCATGCGGCAGGCATACGAGTGACGGGCTTGCGCGACTGGAGCAACTGCATCTTTGGCGACCCACTGATGGCCATGGTCTTCACCGAGAGGCCTTCCAAGGACTTCCTACGCGGCTTCAGCGGCCGTCCAAGAAGGCAGGCAGACTACGAGTCTGACTGCGACGAGGACTTTGACCTTCTCTTCCTGTACGGGAACCTAGTTGAATGTCCGGAGGAGGCGCATGTTCGTCTGCTGTTGTACCAGTGCTTTCATGCTACGGTAGCTGTGGTGAAGGAATTCTACCGGCCCCGAAGTGATAGCACGAGCAGGGAATTTGCGGCAAGGAAGAGATTAAACACGGTGCTGGCTCGGTTGGAGGGCATAGAGGATTATACCAAGAGAAGCCATGGGAGACCGACGAGTGAGATGTCGCCAGCAAAGAGGCCCAAGACGGGTGGCATAGTTGGAGGGGTGCTTCATGAAACATGACAAAAATGGTATGAACGACAGGTCATGCTGATGTGTTTTGCTTTCTTAGTATCAGCGTGAGAAAAAGCATATCATCTGATCAATAGATTTGAGTTGAAATTCGTGCCAATTTTCCTTTTAAGCATCTGTTCTGAAGAAGCCTTGCTAGTTCTTTATGTTTCGCTCGTGTCCTCCAGGGCTCATCTGACCGTAAGCTGGACATAATAATGGTGCTGAACGGTGCTGGGCTGGACGCGCGGATGTTGTGAGCAAAGGTGAAGTTGGCAATGCAACCGCAAGGAAACTATTAAATCGGGTAGGATGCATAGTAGTCGTTTAAGGACCGAGGAGAGACGACGACCTCTGGGCGGCGTGTCACATGTCATGGAAGCGTAATTAAAGCAACCAGAGATTCATATATTGTGGTTTTTATATGATATCCAGGCGTCTCCTTGTCGATTTTGCTTTTGTTCTTCTTTTCCACCCGTGCCATCCATCCTGGGCTGAAAGGTTTCAAGGGGTATCTTATTTAGTTCTCATCGTCCTCTTCATCCCGAGGTAGACGGATTCCCATGTCCGCCAGCATCGTACCAACTGGACCGACCAGGCCTGCTTGGCCTTTGAAGCTCTCGAGCAGATTCTTAGCGAGGTTATAGTCGATGTCCACTTCCTCGTCTGCACTTTCTTCATCATCGATATCTTGGGTATCAGCAATTTCCTCTGTGGTTGTCGTCGTAGCCTTCTCTTTGCCCTTGCCCTTGAGAGCCTTAAGTTTCTTGGGCGTCGGGTCCAAGTCCAAGGCTCCGTGATCGTTCAATTCTGCCGCCATCTGTTCCGACAACTTCCTGATCTCCTCGTCCTCGCTGTCCTCTTCTAGATCGTTCGTTGATGCTGAGGCTGGCATTTTCCCCTTCTCCTTGCTCGGCGCTGGCGAACTCCCTGCCGGCAGACCCATCATCTCACGCATCATGCGGGCGAATTCTTCCTCGTCGAAGCTGACGTCGCGGTCTTCGCTACCGCTCTCCTCGTCTGAGTCTGTGACATCTTCATCGTCGTCCTCATCCATCTCATCGAACTCTGCACCGTCGATTCCCGCCTTGTCATCGTTCAAGAATGCCTCGAAGCGTGAGACAATCTTCCGAAGATCAGCTTGTGCATGGGCATCCGTAAAGCCTTGGCCTCTCGAGGTGCCGGCCCTGCCTTCCAGCTCTTTCTCGAAGTCCTCAAAGTTGATGTCCATCCAGGAATCGTCATCGTCACGCCCGGCGTCTTGCCATGAGTCGAGGTCTGCATCCGTGGGAAGAACCGAGTTTCCGTCTTCGATCAGATCCTCAAGGATGAGCGCAAGCTCTCTGGCCGTCCGCTTGTTGCTCTTGGCTGCACCAGAGGCGAGCATCTCAAATCCGCAGGTGACCTTCATGCCGAGATCGAGCCTGGCGTGTTTCTTTTGATCCTTCTCATCGGCCCCTGGTACAATCGCCCTCTCAGAGGCGGCCAGAAGATCTTGCCAAACCGGAGGTGCCGAGAAATTCTGAGACTTTAGTTGCGCATACAGGACTTTTGTGAACTTGACGCTCGAGTCTACAAGATCATTGGGCGGAAACGTGAGTCGTTCGGGAGATGCTACCAGGAGGGGGTTCAGTGAATTAGGGTCTCTGAGGTAGAACGCCTCGATAGCGGGTGCAATTGACTTGGGCAGCTCATGGATCACATATGCCAGCCGTCTTGGTATGGTGACCACAGCATGGTGTACCGACTCTTGAATCTGGCCGGGGTATTTCTCTAGCCGATAGAATGCTTCTGCTTCGATGAACGTCGAATGAACAAGAGAGTCTGGCTCTGACTGAAGTGTGCTGAGGGCCTGGGGCAGGTCTACCTTCTTCGATGGCACGCCAGAGTCCGACTGCTGGAAAGGTATGATCCTCAGTTGGCCGCCATGTATCCAGGCCCTATTGGCATCATTCTCCGGGTTCAACCACTTTGGAAGCACATTGGCAGCCTCGACCAGAAGGAACTCTCCGTCGCTGTCAGAGACTCGTACCCATAGATTCGAGAACTGTTTTGTGAGCTCCCGAAGCATGTAGACGATCAGCCATTCGTCTTCTATGGAATCACCATAGTCACTGATACCATAGAGATAATAAAGGCCTAGTTTTCTCTCTCTCTTTATTAGTACATTAGAAGAGGTCGTACGGGGGGATGGGGGAACGTGGCTGGAAGCATACCGCCTTCATTCTTTATCTCGAGATTAAAGCCATCTCGCTGCCAGATGTAGCCCTTGGTGAGCTGTTTCGACAGTTCAATTGCCGCTCTTCTAACGACCTCGAGGCCCGACAGGATTTTCTTGGCTTGAGCATCTGCCTCTATGACAAAAAGCATATACTCTACACAGTTGTCGGGCAGCACTCGCTCAAAGGCCTGGAGGCCTTGACCTCTGACGTCGGGGTCTTCGACGACGTCGTTCCCGTCGGCCATGCTCATCAGACTGTTGTGGTTTTGATATTGTGAGATGACTCTAAAAGCTCCGAAATATCAGACGTTTTCCACCTGCCGGATGTTATCTGAACGGGGTTGGAAAATGATTTGACGAATAAGAGCAGAGATGAGTGCCTGAGGAAGTGGAAGAAGTTTGTGTTGTTGAAGGAGTCCAGGGAGTGTGCACTTGGTTAGCGGGATGGGGGGGGGCTACAGGCCTGCAAGGGTAGCAAGGGAGATGCTGGAAGGCGGGGCAGACCCTTTTGTGCATAGTACTTACAGGGCTACATATGCTTTCGTCCACCACGCTCAACTTAGTGCGTTTACTGCTACGCGCTGCGCGTCAAGCCTTCTTACTGCCTTTGGTTTACACCAACAAAGACGGCCCCGACCAAGACATACTCTGTCCAGCACTTTGAGGCTGGGCTAGCCTCTTGTCGTTTCTCTCTGACAGGCTAGCAACCAGTCAAGATGTCTGGTCGCACCATACGCACTGTCAACAATCTTGCTGGCAGCGCTGCCAGGAAGCGCCGCCGCGGAGGCGATGACGACCAGGACGATGCCGAGGAAGATATTATCGAAACGCGTGAGGCGAGTTCTGGGCTGCAGAGCGAGGCCGTATGTGAAGCTCGATTTCTTATTCCAGAGCTTCTTCTACAGAGTTTCTGCGGCGTATGCAGCAGCAGACTGTTACTGACACCACTCTCGTTTCACAGCGCCGCAAACGCACCCGAATTTCTGAGGGCAATCAGCCCGCACGAACAATAGCTGCCCGCGAACCTTCTGAAGCATCGATGGATCGTGACCAAGGTGGCAATGACGGGGTGCGAGATACTGCCCATGATGACGAACCAGCCGCAACCCAGTACGACATCATACGAGACGATGGGTTCAAGGACCTCGAGCACGCCGACGACGACGACAGGCGTGCCACCCAGAGGCTTCAGCGCAAGGACATGCAGATCCAGGAAAGGCGCCGAGGGCTTTTCAACAACAGGGCTTCCGAAAACGGTATCCTCTTGGGCATTCACTGTGTCAATTTCATGTGCCACAGCAGTCTGAACGTCGAGCTCGGTCCACTTCTCAACTTCATCGTCGGCGAGAACGGCAGCGGCAAGAGCGCGATTCTCACGGCAATCACCCTCTGCCTTGGCGGGAAGGCAAGCGCCACCAACCGCGGAGGCAATCTGAAATCCTTTATCAAGGAAGGGCAGCACGAGGCCAGGCTCATAGTCAAGATCAAGAACGAAGGCCAAGGTGCCTACCAGCACGACATATACGGGGACTTCATCCAGGTCGAGCGCCGCTTCAACAAGAGAGGGACCAGCGGCTTCAGGGTCCTCTCTGCCGGCGGCAGGATCATCAGCAAGAGGAAGCAGGATGTCGACGACATCGTCGAGTACTACTGCCTTCAAGTCGATAACCCGCTCAATGTGCTGTCACAGGACAACGCGCGACAGTTTCTCAACCAGTCAACGCCGAAACAAAAGTTCAAGTTTTTCATGCAGGGCGTGCAGCTGCAACAGCTAGACGATGACTACCGTGTCGTCATAGGGTACATGAGCTCCAATGAAACCAAAGAGGCCGATCTTCACACGAGACTGGACATGTGCAAGCGGGACCATGAGCGAGCCAAGAAGGACTACGCTCTGTACATGGAGTCCGAGAATCTGCGCCGTCAACATCGGCTCTTATGTCGGAAGCTGGCCTGGTGCCAGGTGGAGGAAGTGGAGCGCGAGGTTGTCGAAAACGAAGAGAATCTTGTTGAGTGCGACGGGAACATTGCGGATGCGCAACGGCTTGTCGACCAAAAGACCCAGCAGCTGGCGCAGGTCGAGCGACAGATCGCGCAGGCCGAAGAAGACTTCACGACGACCGACGAAGCAAACAATGCGCTGCAGGCCAAAGTGCACAGTGCGCAACAAGAATACGAGGAGGCCAAAGAGGCTCTCGTGAAGCTCACCAGCGACGAACGTGATGCCTTTAACCGAGTCAGCAGTGCGCGCAACAACGTCAAGGAATACGAGCGAATGATTGAAGAGGAAAAGAAGCGGCTGGAGGACCTGAATGGAGATGCTGTCACGCGGAGGAATGAGGAACTAAAGGCGGCTCAGACAAGACAAGCCGAGCTTAGAAAGGATTATGAAGACTCACAGCAGCGCATCCCGGACCTCAACAGAGAGACCGAGAAGATCAGCGGAGAATTACGGGCACTGGACCAGCTGGTGGACGAGAAGAAGAAGGGAGCTGTGGCTTTGCAGAAGAGGATCCGGGAGCTCGAACAAGGCCAGAGCTCGCTCTACGACGCATACGAGCCACAGATGACGCAGCTTCTAAGGATGATTGACGCGGACGCCGGGTTTGAGCAGAAGCCCGTGGGGCCCGTAGGTGCCCACATTCAAGTTCTTAAGCCCATATGGTCGCCCATGTTGGAGCGAATGTTTGGAGAAATGTTGAACGGGTTCGTTGTGACGAGCAAGCGTGACCAGCAGCGACTGAGGGACATGATGAACCGCCTGAAGATCACCAAAAGCCCAATCATCATTGGCAACTCAAGACCGATCGATACGTCCAGGCACGAACCAGACGAGAAATTCGATACGGTCCTGCGAATACTCAAAATCGACAATTCACTGATCCGCAACCAACTTATCATCAACAACCGTATCGAGAAGGTCATTCTTGTCGAAGACCAAGGCGACGCCACCCGCATCATGGTCCACTCCGCACCTCCACCCAACGTGGCCGCTTGTTTCCATCTCTTTCCAGGGCGACGTGACTGGACTGTTCGGATCTCTGTCAATGCCAACGGTATCACCTCCGCGCCCTCACGCCCTCCAGATGCCCATCAAAAGCCTCGACTGAGGAGTGACTCCCTGCAGGAGACGTCTCACCACAAGGAGACACTAAGCCAGCTCCAGAGAGAGGTAGGAGATCTTCAGCAGGAGAGAGCGGTGCAGCAACGGGCCTATGAACGTTGCCACAAGGACATTGTGGAGATTAAGAAAACTGTTGAGAGCAACAAGCAAAAGGCAAGGGAAGTCCAGGTCGATATCGATGACATCCAAGCCGAGCTTGACTCTTTTGAGGGCGTTGATGGGAGGCTCGAGGGTCTTCGTGCTGACTTGAGCAAAGCTCAAGAGGATTTCGATCACTATGGCAGCTTATACGGCACCACAAAGCTGAGGAAGCAAGAGCAAAACCGGGTCTGCGAAGGTCTGCGGGACAAGGTCAAGGCTGAAAAGGCGGCTGTGAAGGAGTTCGAGCCTCAGCTTAAGAAGGCCGAAGACAAAGTCAAGAGGTACAAAGATGTGCGTCAACTTACGGTTCAAGAAAAGAACGAAGCACATGACCAGCACGCGGTTGCCATCGACGAGAAGCAGCGCCATGAGCACAAGCGCGAGGAACTCCAGAAGACTGTCACCGAGTTTATCGGCCAGGCGGAACAGATTTGTCCTCGGATTCACATCGGCGAAGACGAGACATACGACATTCTTGAGAAACAAATGGACTCCCTTCGAACCACGCTGAAAGAGCGCGAAAAGAGGAGGGGCATGACAGACGAGGAGATCAGACGGCGATTGGAAAGCAGCTTCAAAGCTCTCGAGGAAGTGCAGACGGGATACGCACAAGTGCGGTTCGAGAACCAGGCTTTGAAGACAACTCTGGAGGATCGGCTCTCCAGGTGGAGAAAGTTCCGGCGGTACATTTCCTCACAATCTCGGGCGAACTTCATGTACCTGCTCAGCGAGCGAGACTTCAGGGGCAGGCTGATTTTGCGACACGATCTTCAGACTTTGGAGGTTCAGGTCGAGCCGGATAAGACTCGCAAGCATGCGGCGGCCCGCAGCACAAAGACTCTCTCGGGAGGTGAGAAGTCGTTCTCATCCATCTGTCTGCTGCTCGCAATCTGGGAGGCCATGGGCTCTCCACTCCGCTGCCTTGATGAGTTTGATGTCTTCATGGACAATGTCAACCGGGCCATCAGCACCAATATGTTGGTTAGTACAAGTCTCCTGATGCCCATTCTCTCTCTCCCTCTCCGAGACAAAAACACTCACGCTTCACAGATCTCGGCAGCACGCAACTCGGTCGGTCGTCAATTCATTCTCATCACGCCCAACGCAATCGAGGGACGTGCGAACTTGGACGAGGATGTTAAGATAACAAGGTGAGTTATGTGCCTGAGGATGGATCATTTACCCACGCTGAAGGCTAACCTCCTCTTTCCCCCCCTTTAGAATGCGAGACCCCCGTCAGCCGACAGTGGACACATACATGCATTCGTCTTGAGGATGAGAATCTATCTGCACACGTAGCGATGCACTGGTTGCTTCGTGAGCCGTTTCTCATCTCATTTCGATTACAGGCATAAAAAAACAAGGGCGACTTTGCGGATGAAGACGGGAATGAGGTGAAGTGTTGGTGGCTTGAATTTGGTGTTTTTGCTTTGCTTTGCCTGTCGAGATACCTTATGTAAAGAAGCTTCAAGACACGAATAAGACCATATTCATGCCCTCTCCATGATGGTCTGATACAAAACCTTGTGCATGAAGATCTTGATATTGGCACTCTGTCCCTGCCGTGCATGGTCCCGAGGGCGCAATGCTTGTATGACCCGACAACTCGTGCTTGTGCATTTTTTTCTTTTCTTTCCTGTTGCTCTTTTTTCTGTCTTTTATATTGGCATACCCTTGCTTCTAAGCACGTTTAAACCCGCGCTTGCTGTGAAGCCGACCCACTGGCCCAATGATCTCAGCGACCCGCCGACATCCTGCACCTCCTCTAGTCTCCTGCGCAGGAATTTTCTCGTCTCGACGAAATCTTGTGACTTGTCAGTCGTCATGAATAGCTCGGTCGAGGCGTAGATGGCGGACAGAGACGCGCGCTTGGTGTACCACGACGGGTCGACCGAGACGTCGCCCGCCAGAAACCATATCTCGTCCGACAGCTTGGCGAGTTCCCTGAGAGACTCGGGGACATAGCTCGGCTGGGCCATGATTGCGAGTGCCTGTGATCATCATAACTACCAGTCAGCAAAAAGTAGAATAAAAAAATCCCGGGTCTCTAGTTGATCTTTTCTGTCCCTTGACTTTTTTTTTTTTTTTTTTTGGGTCTGTGTGGCCCCTCGCGCCGTCGTCTCGTGCTTTGCTTGCTTGCTTACCTCCTGCCACCTCCCAATCACCTCCCTGTTGCCCATCAGCCTCGCCCACGTCAGCGCCTCCACCTTGCTCCCCACGCCGATGCGTTGGCCATCCTGCTGCTCTGCTCCTCCGAACAGCTCCTGCGCCTTCCCGGCTAGGGATTCCCGCTGCGAGACCAGGTGCCACTGGACCAGGCTGAAGACACCGTGGGGCAGCAGGTTTGTGCTGATGTCCAGGTACCCGGCGTCTCTTGCGCCCAGGGACAGCGCTGCCTGTGAGAACCCATGGGCGGGGATGTGCGCGCATGCGGCAGTCAGGATGGCGCGCTCGGTCGGGGAGAAGGACGACTCGGGTGTCGGGTGGTCGTGCGAATGGTATGAGCGGCGGTTGCAGGAGGAAAAGGAGGACGACGCTGATGATGGTTGGAAGCAGGGCTGCAAACCGGGCAGGCGGGCTCGTGGTCTATACTGGCATGGTACTGCGCCGCGGCGGGAGGCCGTAGTGACTGTCCGACAAGCAACGAGAGCTGCTGCTGCTGCTGAGGCTGGTTTGCCCTGCAGTGGCTGCTGCGGCCATGCTGCACGGCACGACGGGACTCTAGGAGGCATTGCGGGCTTTGTGGTGCTTTGCTGTCGCTCCACTCGTTTCGCCTGTTGGGAATCGCACTTTTTCTTTTCTTCTTTTTTTTTCTTCCAAATGTTCTGATCTGCAGTGCAGCAGAACAGCAGATGGTCAGGTGAGTCGCGTCGCGTTATGCTTGGTTGCTTCGTATAACGCTACGTAGTAGCGCAGGGGTTCGAAGAGGAGGGAGAAGAAGAGGGGGGGGGAAACAAAAAAAAACCAAAAAACCTATGGCTCCCGTTCCGAGCCGTCAAGCAATGATGTCTCTCTCCAATTCCGTAACGGAGAGCTCGGGAACCACCCCCCTTATTCCCGTTGCAGGCTACAGGGACTGTCCCTGCGAGCGTCGAGAGGGCCTCAACGACTCCTTCTGCTCTACACATCGTCGTCCTGAGCAAGTGATCATCTAAAATCTACAGAAGGCATCCGTAGGCTTTATTCTGCTTTTGCTTTAGACTATTCACTTTCTTATTGTCTTGAGACTCTCTGTATGTTCATTTTGAGAACAAAAGTGCCCAGAGTCACTCATGAAGTATGTTGACCAGGTAGGCAATTGTTCGGAGCAGTGCAAAAACTGAACTGGTTGACAAGTCGCTCCTAGCACTGGTAGGTCGACATTCATTCACAATAGACTTATCTTTGGTGGTACGCCCAAGTCTCGCTGCTGTCGCCGCGGAGAACTGAGAAAGGGTGGCACGGTGGGTACCATTACGAGCAGTGTTCCCACCAAAGGACTGTGTCCCCCGCTCCCTCCCGTCCCCTCCATCCGCAGAGCTGTGCGCAGAGCTGTAGGTGTCAAGTACTTGGCGGTACGGGGGAATACAATGTGAACATAGTGGTCGAGATTGTGAGACAAGACATAATTTTCTCGAAACGGTAATCGCCGTAGGGGTGTCCCGATTCGATTGTCACTTCTGCTCTGGTGGTGTGATCAGGACGGCTAGCAGGGCGAGCGCGGCCGGTTTGCTGATCGTAGCATCATTGTGCAGAGACCAGCTGAATACATGTGATGCATCTTTCAGCCACTTTTTCTAGAGTCCCTCTCAAGCTCTGCACCTCCGCCGGGTTGTGTGACTGCATCCTGTCTCCCGCAAGTCCCCGCTACATCTGTACTTGGTGAACAACACACACCTCCGTTTGTGGTAGTCACTGCATAGATCTGCATAGTCTAGGAAGATAAAATCCTGATCTTGAGCAATGCAAACATTCCCTCGAATGTCAAGTTATCCGTGGGCTCCGTCTGAGCCATCGGCTCGTTATGCACCGTCTCTCTCGCTCATCGATTGCAGACCAGCAGCCTCTCAACACTTGCTCAGGACATCCTGGGTCCCTCGAAAGGCAGCTAGCCTTGCGAGCCGAAAGGGTGACTCTCTGTAGGCTCGGAGTTTCTCTCTCAGCTGTGCCCTACACAGCTTTCTGGATGTTAGATCCTATAAGAGGGGGTGCGAGTGCAACCACACCGGTACCGTCGTAAGGTGCATAGATGGAGCCTGCTTCCTGGACCAGTTCCGCTTATCCTCCAAGCTTTGGGCTGGCCCCGCGGCGACCCGTTGCGTACTGAACCCTGCTACATCGGACGGTCTTTGTGGCTTGTATCTCGTATCAGGGTGCCGTCTTCCCAGGGAGGCCCACTGGATCGCGCTGTAAGGCCAAACAGACAGGCTACAGACGCTGTGTTGCCGTGACTAGCCCAAGCCAGGGCCCAAGATTGGCCGGGGCGTTGTCCTGTCCAGGATGTCGCTTCTCCTCGGGCGTCTCGGTGGTGCCAATGAGGGCCAAGAACGGCTGAAGTACCTGTTGGTACTCAGGGGGCCCTTCCAGGCCTCTGAGTGGCGATGCTGCTGGTCAATATCCTCCGGCTGATGCAGTGCGCCGCAAGTGAGCTGCAGTCCACTGCGGTCCAACCACATCAGGCCCGAGGTCTCAGTTATGTGATAAGAATTGCTTAAGCTGCAGAAGGCCTCCCGAGCCTTGGAGCAAAGCTCCTCTCAACGGACATTTGGTCTGGGGCGGGAAAGTGGCACCCCTCCCCCCTCGCATGTCACTCCACTGTCCTCTGCACAACCAAATCAGTCCGAAACGCACCGACGAATTAGCATCATTTTTCTTGACTTCTGTGTGTAAATCAAAATGGTGAGCTTAACGAGATAGGACAGAACGACACCGGCATTGTGGCTCGCGGCAGAACGTCTGGCCACAGCCTGATGGTGCGATCCGCCGGTTCGTTTTCCCTCGTCTTTCTCTAACAGGATGCGAAGCTGGGATTGAGTCTAGAACATTCCTTACCTTTCGAGTCCCGATCATCCTGAAGAATCAACAGATGTCTTCATCTCCATAGAGAACACCCTAGCAAGAGATCAATCATAACAGCGCGGAGAGATGGCACGCCGAGTCGGGCCTCTCACGAAAGTATTGCGCCGCCTTGAAAATCATCCGGACCCCATCTAGCCTTTCAAAATCTGGCGGTGGGTGTGACTTTGTGTCGCTTCATCTCCTAGAATCCAGTCCTTGTGACCAGGTCGAGCCGCTTGTGTGTGAGTGTGTGTGTGTGTGTGTGAGTCTGTGTGCAGTACATCTTACTGCTGGTACCTGTCTGATAGTGCTCTAGACGGTTAGACCCCGTGCGCAGAAATACGGTGGATGTGGTGGTGTTCAGGACAGGCTGTGGCACAGTCTCCTGCAAGATACAGCACAGGGGCTTGAAATGTGACTTGTTGCTCCACACAAGCTGTAGCCGAAGGGGAGAGGGGGGGGGGGGCGCAATGGGAGGAAATATGTGCGGGAGGGCTGATGGTGGCAGGCTTGATCCCTCCACAAAATGTTGTGACAACCACTCAGAGAGCATGATGAGGGTGTGATCCTGATCCTAATCCTGCTCACTTCAGACCACCGGTGAAGGAATCCTGGTCGCCATAGAAATTGTAGATGCGCTAGGGTGCCAGCCCTGGGCTATCTCTCTCTAATCAGCGCAAAAAGAACCAGAAAAAGGAGAAAAGGGAAAAAGAGAAAATAAGAGGGAAGACCTGCTCTACCTAAGTAGGGACGCCGGTGCAGCAAGAGAATGTCGACAAGATGATCGGAAGAGTTACAGCAAGCTGCGTACGTTAGCCGAAAGCGATGAGGACTCTCTGTACGATCCGAATCATTGTTCCCCTTTTCGGAGGTTGGGGTGCTCTCTTGCATAGAAAGTAGTGTGGGCGCCGTGGGCAATATATGCATATGATAAATCATGTTGTGCAGCAATGAGTGAAGGACCGCATCATCACACGCGGAAATTGTTGCCGTCGCCGTGCAATCGAGCCGCTGTCGTTGGAGGAGTGGTTCATGATGTGATGCCCTGTAAGCGGATGCAGATCGGGGTAGGATCCGTGTATGCCCCGGGTGGAGTCGAGAACGTCTGGACCCCAGATTGCATGCCACAGCAGGGAGAGGGTTCCAATGTACATACGTGGTACTACGGTACTCTGCAGTACTTTTGAGCTCTATGGGTGGAGCCCCCACTTTCCCCATCCCTGGCAGGCTGATGAGCGGAGAAAGAGCTAGGGGGCTGCGCCGATGGATAGCCGGGCTCGGTTCTGAATACAGACCCTCACTCTCACTTACGTAATCTTGACGATTGCGACGTCTATTCATGAAGTGATGATCGAGCTCCCAAGTTTGCCTTCGTTGTCCCGACATGCAATTTATTGTCACAGCTATGACGAATGATACCTCCTGTGTAAATCCAGATCCATACGTGCCTCGCCCTATCCCGATAATAAATATGGTAGACAAGAAAACTCTCTTGCTAGACTTTGTCTACTCTCTTGAGGTTCCCAGGACCTTCCAGAGCACCGGCCATGCCGCACTGGGTCCGAAATCACCCATCGTTCACAGTTTTTTGTGATTTTTTTTCTTTCTTTTCTTCGCAGCTTTTGCCAGGATTTCGTTGGATTACACGTCGGCGCCCTGTGACTAGCAAGCTTGCTTGGAATTTCCCTCGCGGATGAGTTGCGCTACATAAAGGTGGCAGCTCGTGGTTTGCTCTGTCCTGGGACTTTCTTGTTTAATTCTTTTGGTTGCTCATCGCCGTCAGTCCCAAGCCTGAAAGAACTGCCACTTTCTGACTAGGTTCAGTGTTCGATTTAGGTCTCCGCCTTTTTGAATGTTAACCAACCACTTGCAGGAGACTCGCGTCCGAGGACAGTCCGTTTTTACTTATTTTATTTTTTGAGCCCGGGCCTTGGAACAGGTCTATATGATGATGTTGTTGGGTAATGACTGGCTTGAAATCTCTGCCGACAGGATGTGACTTCTAGACTCCAAGCCACGCGGATCCAGAAGCAAGGAAAAGCAACCCAGAGTGACAATGCAGGACACCCCACGCTGCCTTCCGAGTACCTATGTGTCATATTCATGGTGTCATTGTACCGTCCAGCTCGAGTCCCTTTATGATGACGATCAGCCAGCAAACAATGTGCGCACGGTGTACCAGAGCGATCACGGGGAGGGGGAAAAAACCCGGTGGCTGTATCCCATTTGCTTTTCCCCCGACCTACCACGACTATCACTGCGGTTGTGCTTCGCGATTACTTACCAGCCACCCAGCGTACGGCATAATGACGCCCTTTAGTCACTCCTTGGCTCGCCAGCATATGGTGTGACACTCGGAATCCGCGCCATAGGCACGGCCTTAGGAAGGCAGCCGGCGAAGGGACCACGTATCAGTACCGCTGGAGATGGTGAAAGATGCTTCTTCCATTGGCCAAGTTTCAGGCACCGAGGTGATCTGCTGTTGCAATGTCCGTCTTTGTTTGGCAAGCGCTTCCGCGTGTCAAGAATAACCTGATTCCTTGTCTAGCATTGCGAGAATTTTTCCTCTCTGCACAATGCTTCTGACGTTCCGCTCGCCTGAGCCGTCCTGGTGGGTGGTCAGCTGTGCCGCCCGCTGTCGGTTGGTCGAGCGATGGCCCTGCCCAAGTTCCAGGCTCGAGCATCTGGGGACCAGGAGGAGTGTGGGACGGCTAGAGCCCGGGCAAGACTTTGCGCATCCCACAGAGAAATAAATAGGGAGTGACGAGACACATGTTCCAAGGGTCCCCTGGGAGCGTCTAGACAATGTGCTATGCAATGTCACAGCTCAGTCTCCAATAGCACTTGCTTGCTTCGCAAACAGCAGCGCAATGATATACAGTATGTACCACAAGGCACCAGGGTCTCGAGGAGGCTTTCTTAAGCTTTCAATCCTCCAGAATCTTTGTTGAGAGGTTTGCACAATTGACTCGATGATCTGAAGCGTCTCTGGTGTCATTCTCCCTGGCTACACATAACTCTGCAATATGCATTGTACGGGTAAAACCTCCAGTTACTAAGGCCACCACTGGGAGAGGAAAACAAAAGCCTGCCGTGCTCAGCTCAGAGACAAAGACCTGGGTCTTCTCGGCGGCAGGCTCTGCAGGGCACCTTACCATGCACGAGTACTTTTTCTGGGACATAGCCGGTGGTCTGTCCCCCAAAGTACTGCTGTACTGTACCTTGCCCAGAAAAAGAAAAAAAGCCACCCTCCGTATTCTGTTATTGCATGAAATGGTCTCGAGCCTCGACAGGGATCATAGCCTTGACCTGATCTGTAGTACTGATACAAGCAGTGACTTAAGTACTATGTGACAGCGGCGTCTCTATACAGTATTCGATACAGTCCCGATTTGCTATGTTTCCTACGAGAGTGTCTCAAGTATGTTCAACAAGGCATTCCCAGGGAGCATGAGCGGGAGGATGTTGGGAAGCTACTTAAGTAGGTAGTAGGCACGAATTCGAAAAACGGCTGTGTCTATCCGCAGACAAGTTCCACAACCACCCCATGAGATGCTCAAAAGCGAGCACAGAGTCCTCCTATGCAATTTTCACAGGCAAATGGGATCATTTTCAATGGCAAATATTCATCCCATAGGCATGACTGACCAGAAAAATATGCTGTTGGAACGTCCAGCCAGCTGTGGTGTCAGAGGGTATGTTTGGAGGGAAGCTCGGGCAGGTGGTCTTGAGCAATAGACTACCTACGGAACGTGGGAGGGAAGCTGGCAGGCTGGGGGCCTTGGACACCTTGGACGCCCCTACTCCAACGTCAGGCCCATTTGGCCCCGCCTCCTCAGGGCCCCGACCCAGGTGGGTCCAACCAATCACCTGCGGCGAAGTAGGGGCCAGGCGACCCACTATTGACTGCTTCAACCGCAGCTTTCTCTCTCGAAGCTTCCTCCTCTCCGTTGAGAAAATTCCGCGCCGTCTTGCCGTCCCCATCGATCCCTCCCCCCCCCCTTCCCCCCAAACGAAAGCTGTACTGTACTTCGTTACCTCGCACTCCCTGACCTAAAACCCCCTCCACCTCGCTCGCGTGCACTCGTCCAGACGCGCAGACAACGCGACACGCCACTGAGTGACAGCTCCTGGAAGCTCCGGACACACCTGCTTGGCTCCCTGTACTGCGCGGATCACATCTGGCACCTCCATCAAAGGACCCAGTAGAGACATTCTCGGCAAGGCATCTTGGAGCACCTGGGGCCTGCCTCGTATGAGATTGAACCTCAGCCACCTTGGACCTTGATCTCTCGACGTTGCCGCGACGGATCTCTCTTCCTCCACAACACGGCTCAACCGATCCGACAGGACACAACAGCAACCTCGACTCCCTAACAAAGGTAGCCCTACTCCCTCCCTTCCGACCCTCACCCAGTCTTGCCACTTGGAATCTCCGTCCACCGTTTTGCCCTGCTGTGTGCTCTGTGGAGACCCCGTCACCAGGCAGCTCAAGCTCTCCCATCTAGCCTCACCTCGATCACATCTCCCTCCTGGCTGCCCGCCTGCCCTGCCCGCCTGCCCTGCCCTGCCCTGCCCTGCCCTACCCTACCTACCCTACCTACCCTACCTACCCTGCCCCGTGTTGCCCTGACCCTACCCTGCCGGCATCCACTCTTCTCTGCACGCCATCTTCGCCAATGGAGACGTGGGAAACAGCCAGGTACAAGCGGCTCTAGAGTCTGGACGGAGTCACTGCTTACCAGGTGGGCCTTCGAAGCCACTCGGCCAGCCAGCCACGCACGGCCTGTGTGTTTGCCATACCTGCCTCTGTTTTCCATCGTCGTACTCGGTACGGAGGTTTGCATACCAGACACGTTCCCTCCACCTGCCCTCTCTACCCACCACCACCTTGTCCCTGGGACCTGGCGCTGTCTTTTGACGTTCCCTGGGGTCTGCATCCTGGGTCTGCTCTGCTGCAGCAGGATTTTCAAAGTCTGCAAGAGATTGCAGGTACCACCAGCAAGCGCCGGCCCCAGCACCACAGACCTTTACCTACCCTCTCACCCACGCACTACACGAGCCCGTCCACAGCGTCTTGTTGCACCACCCTGCCGTCCTCCCACCGCCGTCGTCGTGTGTTACAAGAAAAACCATCCATCGCCACGCACAAACACACCACCCCCCTTGGGCTCGCGTGTGTATCCTCTAGCCTGGGGTGACTGCGCTCATTTCTCCTTGCCATCAGAGCCTCTTGCTTACGACCTGTGTCAGGATCTACCCATCTCTCCACCTGGGAACTTTGTCGGCCACCAGAGCAACAGAAGGAAAAACCAATACTAGCCGAACAATACAATCCGACCTGATCTCGCTACCCGAGCAGTAATTGTTCTCCTGGCCTTGCCAACACAAGCTCGGATAACCCCCACAGCACCGACTAGGCCTGTCTGACGTTTTTAACAATGGGTAGGTGGCTTTCCTCTACGTCCACTGCTTTCCCAACCATCGAACAGGCCGTGCCAGAGCCGTCAGAGGAGACGGCTTCATGGCTTGGCCCCCCTCCTTCCCTGCCCGCCCCCCCCCCCTTCCAAAGCCTCTCACCACCTGCACAGTGTACTTCCTGCATGGTCCTGCCTCTCTCTTTGGTGTGTACCCGTCACCACGGCAGAGGTGGTCACTCATCGGGGGCCGATACATCACTCTGCCTGCATGCTCACTCGCTCGCTCTGCATGGCTCTTGTAACGTACAGAGTACGTACAAGCACGGCTTGCATCCAGCGCTTGTAGCTGCGGGTTGGGCTGGCCGGAGCAACTCACACACATGCAACACATTCCCTGCCCTCTCCCTCCCTACTGGTCCATACCTCCTCCCTCTGCACCTCATGTTTCCCCTGCCCATGCAACCTGCACTCCCGCCGACCCTCTCTACTCATGCAGCCTTCTCCCAATTCCAATTCCTTGTGCTTGCGTTGGCGTCGACCTCCCTCGCATTTACTACCCTACACTTTTGTACCTCATAGCCTTTCCCTGTTCTGTCGACTGCAGACAGCGGCAGCGCGGGTACTGCTACCTTCTCTAGTCCTTTCTGGTCCCCCACGCGTCTCACCTTGTTATTGTCCTTGGGAGGCACCATCTCTTTGTGCGGCAGCCTCCAAGAGGCCACCCACACCCCCCTTTGTGCATATTCGCTTGTTACGGTCATTCCTGCACTAGCCGGGTGTACCTTCCCACGACAGCTCTGCCACAAAACCTACAAATCCGGGACCCCCCCTCCCCCTGGCCTACAGCTACCCTCCGTGCCTCTCCCGTCTTCTTCTCAACCTGCCTTCTCTCACCATCCTCCTGGGCTTGGGTTCCTCTTCCCCCCCCCCCCCCTTCTTTCTTCTTGGTTACCAGACTCTCCTTTCAATATTCTTCTAACTCACACTACCTCCTTCAGCTGATACTGGCGATACCTACCGTCCTGTGAGTACCTTGACTCCCTACCTGTTCCACCTTCGCGCCCTTGTCATGATGCCTGTCCTTTAAGAGCTTGTCTGCTGGGTCATCCTGAGGCCTGGGTGTGTGCTCAGGCCCGTCCTGGGCCCGCAGCTCGACGACGTTGGCTCAGGCGGAGCAGCTCCGCCGGGCCGTCAGGGTTCCCAACGCTGCTCGTAATCGATGAGTGAACCATGCTATCAATCACAAAGCCGGTGGGGCCGATCCTATCAAGTTCTTGGTTCTATTCCCTCAGCCGCTGCTCGGTTTGGCCTGGTTCTACACTGCAGCTTGCAGACTCATTCGCTGCGGCACCCCTCCTCCCCCCCCCCTTTCACACAGAGCTCCAAGTTGTTTTCAAGACAGCTACTAACAGAAAACTTGGGCAGCGCGAGAGATCTCGATCTCGTCGTCGATCACGGAGCCCGGGCCGCTCCAACAACCGCGGCCACCGTTCACTATCGCCCCGAAGCGGTTCTCGCAGCCCCAGACAACGCCGTTCTCGCAGTCCGATGACTGGTCAGGGCGCTCCTACGGGAGGTTCAGGTCAGGGATACAGGCAGCCACACCAGGGCGGCTACGAAGATCGTTCACAGGCACGGGAACAAATGATGAGCAGCATTAGGGACAATTCTCAACAGGACCGCCGTGTCTACGTCGGCAACCTGTCGTACGACGTCAAGTGGCACCACCTCAAAGATTTCATGCGTCAGGGTGGGTTCTCCTGGGAAGGTGCGAGCTGAGCAGGGTTCAGGTTGCTAACGGGCTGGCTGTGGTTGTAGCCGGAGAGGTTCTCTTTGCCGATGTCTTGCTACTTCCGAATGGAATGTCGAAGGTGGGCGTCTACACGTAGCTTCTGGCTGGTTTCATTTTTTTGTCTTCCCTGCGGTCTCCCCTCTTATGGCAACTCTTGATGGAACTGTTGGATTGACGGGTCGGGACGTTGTCCATCGGTATTTGTAGGGATGCGGGTAAGTCACAGGCTCAACGGTCCCCTTCTCCGTCGACAGCGTCGCTAATATCTTGCCTGCAGAATTGTGGAATATGCTACCAGGGACCAGGCTCAGCATGCAGTCACGACGCTGAGCAACCAGAACCTGATGGGTCGCCTCGTCTACGTTCGGGAGGTAAGGACGATGCCACTTTGCATCCGTATAGGATCTGTGCTGAGGTGGTGACCCAGGATCGAGAGGCCGAACCACGATTTAACGCTCCGGGCGGCGGCCGAGGAGGCTATGGTGGCGGCGGCGGCGGCGGCGGCGGCGGTGGTATGGGCTACAACGCCAACGGTGCTTATGGCGGTGGTGCCATGGGCGGCGGTGGTAATGAGCGACAGCTCTACATCTCCAATGTAAGGCTCCAGCTTCTTGGGATATCGAGACACGGCATGACTAACGGCTCTTTTTTCAGCTTCCGTATACTGTCGGATGGCAAGACGTCAAGGACTTGTTCAGGCAGGCAGGTAAGGCAACAGATACTAAGCCAGTCTTGCGTGCGCTGAAACGATCGATGCTGACGAGTCATTCGACAAAGCCCGCACTGGCGGCGTGATCCGTGCCGACGTTCATACTTCGCTCGATGGTCGACCGAAGGGCTCTGGCATTGTCGTATTTGAGACTCCTGATGATGCTCGCAACGCTATTCAGCAGTTCAACGGCTACGACTGGAACGGCCGCATCCTTGAGGTCCGCATCGACCGCTTCGCCAACAACATGGGCGGTGGGTTCGGCGGCCGCGGGGGCTACGGTGGCCGGGGTGGATTCGGTGGGGCCTTTGGAGGCCGCGGTGGGTTTGGAGGCCGCGGTGGCTTTGGTGGTGGCGGCGGCGGCGGCGGCGGCGGCGGTTATGGTGGACGAGGTGGCTACAGCGGGGGCGCTGGTGGTGGTCCTGGATTCGGAGGCCACCAAGCTGCTACCTCGGCCCCGCCTAATGCTTTCACTGACTTCGCTACCGCCGACGGTGAGAGAAGCGAGACCATCTACGTCCGCAACGTAAGTAGCATTAGCTCTCGGTGTCCCGTCCCCGGTGTTTGCTAACTTGGCCCCACAGCTTCCCTGGTCGACCAGCAACGAGGATCTCGTCGAGCTCTTCAGCACCATTGGAGATGTCAAGCAGGCAGAGATCCAGTACGAACCAAGTGGCCGCTCCCGAGGCACTGGTGTTGTCCGTTTCGATTCTGCCGAGACAGCTGACACCGCCATCTCCAAGTTCCAGGGGTATCAGTATGGTGGGCGCCAGCTGGGCCTCAGCTATGTCCGATACCTCCAGCCCGGTGGTGCTGACGCCATGGAGACTGATCACAGTGGCTTGACGCAGAACGACATCATGTGATCGTTCCGCTGCCGCCACGATCCCTGCTTCCGCTGAACAACAGCAGGTGCATCATAGGGTTATCCCGGACGAGTGCGCCGCTCCTGTCAGCGGACGTCACCTATAGGTGACACTCATTTCTACATCCCCAACATTGTTTAATCGTTTTTTCTTTTCCTTTCCTTTTTCTTTCTCGATTTCATCTCATCTTATCAATTATTCGAACGGAAAAGCAATATGGGCTCTCGATCATCATCTGCGACGTTTCACGCACATCAGTGGACAGAGCAGAGATGACCGACTTGAAAATTGGGAACACAGCAGAAGGACAAGCGAGAACGGGCTGTTTGGCCACACGCGTGGCCGTTACACGTCAGGCTCGTGTCGTCGAGGTGGAGGGGCGTGGGCGTGCATTACCTTAGATTGTCGAATAGCATCTGATTGTCCTTGACGCGGAGGTGCGGAAGGGCCGGCGTAGGGGTATGGTTTTGCGGTGAAGTGGTTGAAGTGGTGATATGATTACGTAGGATTGTGCACGGAGCGAATGCGATGGGCCTCACGGTTTCGACAACATCACCGGCAATGGGGTCTGGAGCTGATTGTTGCCTCGTCACAATGTGTCCGCCAGCGCTGGCGTACCAGGTATTCTGCTTTGGGGACTGATGATAAATGTTTTGACAACGTGCAGCTGCGAGGATCAAGGTGACGGACGGCCTCAGGATTTGTGAGCAAGAATGGTGTCCCTCTGACGGCGCTGTGGATACGGGCTGTTGGCACGCCAGGAACACCTCAAAAAGTTATTGCTTGCATGATACCCAATGCGATGAATTATGACACCACTGTTTCAAGCGGGCGTTTAGGTAGCCTTTGCAACAACTTCCATACCCTACTACGAGCGTCAAGGGACATGTGCTGTTTTGAATCCGGGCAGTGTGTGACCCGTCGTCCCGCTGGCTCATGTCAGGAAGCCGCACCAGTTTCCGAGCCGTGCTGGCAAAACATGTCCCTGCTGCTCTTGTCACTGTCAGTCGGTCTCATCGTAAATTGACAACTCAAATCTTGTCTTCAGAGTCAACCTGAGACGCGCTGACTACATTCCTTCTTCACAATTGTGCGTGTCTCCCCAAGTTCATGACGTGGTGCCCTGAAATGGACGGACGCACTGGTAGTTTGCTTGCTTGCTTGCTTGCTCCTCATGTCTGGCTATACCTAGCCCTTTCCCTGCGCCAGTGTAACGCTTTCTGGCCCGACACGAGCAGCATGTGGGCTTTGTGAACCTTTGTTGTCTATGGAGCGATCGGATACCACTTGTCGGGGTGTTTAAAGTGACGTCGCAACCCGCCCTTCCAAACACCCCAAATAACTTCCGTTATTCCTTACGCAAGCTGTCATGGAAGATGAGCACTTTTTGTCCCAATCTATTCACATGTCGCCACGGGCCTAATAGCTTCCATCAGTGTCTGTCGGATTTTAGGTACGAACGAGGCGAGCCTTATTATTGTTGCAACGCGCCATCTACACAGACCATATAGAATCGAAGGTACCGAAGCCGAGGCAACAATATCTTCCAAGTCTCTCGTAGGACCCAGATGCCTGAATATTTGCTGTCGCACGAGCTAACTACACCAGTTACATCCTACACAACCTAGAGGTTAAGAAGCGGAGACAAGCTCACCTACGCACAAAGCCGGGAGAGAGAGAGAGAGAGAGAGAGAGAGAGAGAGGAGGGGGGAGGAGAGTGACGAAGGACGACTGGAGCCAGCCAGGCAGGCGGGTGAAGAAGAAGAAGATGTGCGAGATTCACTATCTCAAATGTACAACATGTGGGAAACGGTGGGAGGCGCACAGGAAGCTGGCCAGCTGCGAGTGCTTTGACCCTCAGGTGCGGTGCCCGGAGAACCTGGTCATGTATGTCGGCGTGGCGAGACGACCGGAGAAGGGAGAGTGTGAGGACTGCAGGGATGTGAGGGAGGTCTTGGAGAGTCTCGAAGAGGATGTGTGACCAGTACCTATAGAACCTGAAGAGAAAAGATTCATGAAGGAAGTATTTTGTTCGTGGAAGCCCTGGGTCGACGGATAGTAAACAGGGTGATACTGTCGGAAGAGCATCGTTTTATTTTAATTTAGTAAAATGATGATTACTATCCCCATCTACCCCTCGATTTTTGTCCCGCCTGAATATCTTTCTTTCTCCATGGGCCGGCTCGCCGGCCGACTGGCCTTTCGTTGTCGGCTGGCCCGAGCCCTAAGTAATTCACGCGGGAGCACATCAGATGACGACTTATGGTCTCGACAAGCCAGTGAAGCTTTCGTCACACCAAGGAGGGGACGCCCACCCACGAAAATTCTAGGCCCTCCCGGCCGGGAGGTAATCGTGGGACCCTCGACCAACCCTGGCGCCCACTACTCTCTCCTGCCCTCAAGCTGTGGCACCCTTCTTCTTCTTCGCCTTGGTCTTCCGCTTGCTCCTGTCCCTCGGCTTGAGCGCCATCATGCCTGCCTTGCAGATCTCGGCGTACCGCGCGTAGAAGGCGTCCAGCGCCGTCGAATCAACCACCGTCGCCAGCTTCACACGCCTGCCGGCCTTCTTAGCCTCACCGGCCTTGCCGTTCGTGGCGCGCACGAGGACAGGGTAGGTGGATGACGGGGTGGTATCCGAGCTGTCCCCGAGGGCTGTGAGTGTGGCAGATATGTCTGCGAGGGGGTCCTCTTTGCTCGGGAGGGGGGCATTCTGGTTGTGGGAGACTGGAAAGCGTTGGGTCAGTATGGCTGTTGAGAGGCAGAAGGTAAAATGACAGTGTCCGCTGTGTTTTGTCTCTTCATTCTCGAGGATCTCCCCCTTCTAGTCTGAGCGTAGTTCTTCTTCTCATGTACATGGGCATGTGGCCAACGCGAACATGAGAATCTAGGAGGGAGACAGCAGCCATGAGAATTGGGAATGGACGAATGGAGCCGTACGTCGTTTCTGGGTCAGATAGACTGAGCCGTGATCCTTGCCCTTCCGGGAAGTAAAGAGCTCCCGCAACTTGTTGAAAAACTGCAATAACGTAGTGTCAGCTGGAAGAGTTGACTGGCAAGTGTCCACGCAGGAAGAGGAAAAGAGAGAGAGAAAGGAAAGGGGGGGGGGGTTCAGACCTCATCGTGAGAGAGATGTCTCTCTGACATGATGGGCAAGCGAGTCGAGGTTGTGTGCCTGTGACTATGCGTTCTTATGGATAGTGTGATGCTGGTATATTACCAAGGCAGATGGAAAGTGAGCAAGATTTATAGAGGGTCGCGAAGTAAGAAGTATGCCCAAGCGTGGTATCGAGGACGAGGGCGGCTGGACATGAGCTTGTAAAGTATGAAGTGAGGTGAGGTCAGTTTTAGGCGCAAGCCTTGTCTACAGATGGATGGCCCCACAGTTTGGCCGCCTCAGGTACGCTAATGAAGTTGATTGCTTTGGGGGGAGGGTGATTTTTTAGGTGCCCAGTGCTGACCTAGCGAGGCCTGAACAGGCATGACAGACTAGAAGATACTTGTAGGGTGCCACTCCCGCAATTTCTAGCGGGATGCTACAAGGCCCCACAAAAAAGTTCAATTATGGACTCTCCAGTTTCTCATCTGCCACTCGCAACTCACTGACTGTCTCTTGTCCCCCCCCCCCCCGTTCAAACGTTACTCTTGACTTACAATTACCGTCGTCGCAAGGGCAGTCGATCCTGTACAAACATTCAGAATGGCGCCAAAGGGCCGGGAGCCCCTTCGGCCCAGTCTTCCGGCCAGTCTTCTGAAGCAGTTGGGAGGCGATATCGATCAGCCGCCTACAAGGAGAGGCCAGCCGCAGACATCTCGAAAGGAGCGTCGAAAGCAGGAGAGGGTGCAGAGGCGGCAGCGAAGTGCGCCGGTGCAGAAGAGGACCCCTTCTGGACGCCCTTCCACTCACACATCTGCCTCACAGAAGACGGAGGATGCTACAAAAAAGCCACCAAGGATAGCAACCAAACCCAAGAAGACGTCTGCTGTTGAATCTATGTCTGACAGTGATGACTTTGACGGCTTCTCGGGTGACGGCGACCATGAAGACGAGGAAGATGATGAGTCAGAGGAAGATCTGGTCGAGTCAGGCACGCCTGTTACTCCCAAGGTATCGAAGGCAACCAAGAACAAGTTGGCCCGAGAGGGTGCGGAAATCGCGGCGCTCGAGCGCAAACTGGGCATCAAGAACCGGAAATCTCTGCCCAAGTCATTTGATGAAGACGGTCTTGGTGATCTCCTGGGCGATCTAGATGGAGACAGTGAAGTCGATGAAGATCTGAGCGCCAAGAGGAAGCGGAAGGCCGAGGCTGACGAGTGGTTGGCTCAAAAGAGGCGGAAAGCCTTGCGTCAGACCACGGAGTTGAATGAGGAGGAGAGCGATGATGATGGCCTGGGACACCTGGATGTTCTCGAAGAAGCAGCCGATCTGGATAGCGAGACCGATGAGGACGACGAGGACGATGACGACGAGGACAGTAACGATCTCGGCAGTTTAGGCTCGGATACTGAAGAGGTAGAGAAGCCGGCCCGAAAACGAGAGAATCCATATGTGGCCCCAACAACATCGACAGCGCCGGTGCAGAAGTACGTGCCACCGGGCAGGCGCCAGGAGAGCGGTTTGGACGCAGAGCTGCTGTCACGTATTCGAAGGCAGACCCAAGGTCTCATCAATCGTCTTACAGAATCCAACCTGCTCGCGATTCTCGGCGATATCGAGAAACTGTACCGCGAGTACCCTCGGCAGCATGTCACGTCCATCTTGGTCGACCTGGTGCTCGTCCAGATCTGTGAGCCTACAAGTTTACCGGATACCCTCCTAATTCTCAACGCCGGCTTCTCCACAGCTGTGTATCAGGTCATCGGGCCGGACTTTGGTGCTCAGCTGCTACAGCAAACGGTGGAGCGATTTCAGCACCACTTTGCTCAAGTCCCTGAAGGAGACGCCTCGAGCGTCCCCAAGCATACTTCGAACCTAATCACCTTCCTGTCGGAGATATACAACTTCCAGCTTATCCGCTGCAACTTGATCTTTGACTATATCAAACTCCTCCTCAGCAACCTCTCCGAACTCAACGCGGAGCTGCTGCTGAGGATAGTCCGCATGGCAGGACAGTCTCTTCGGCGCGACGACCCGTTGGCACTCAAGGACATTGTGGCCCTCATAGGGCCGGCAGTCAAGAAACACGGGGAGGGAAATATGTCTGTCCGCACCAAGTTCATGATCGAAAGCATCAACGACCTGAAGAACAACAAGGTCAAGGCGGGGGCCAGCGCCACAGCCGTGGTCCAGGATCACACGACGCGCATGAAGAAGCTCCTGGGGTCCCTACACACGAAGAAGCTCAAAGCAACCGAGCCTCTGCGCATCGGGCTCAAGGACATCGAAGAATCGGACAAGCGAGGCAAGTGGTGGCTCGTCGGGGCCAGCTGGGCCGGGCGGGATGAAGCCTCCGGGAGGCAGGGCGAGGACAGTATCGGTGCCGGTGCCGACGAAGCGGACAGCGATGCTCTTAGCAGCGACGACGAGGTGATGCCTGACCTGGCCGCCGTCGGCAAACAACTTGGCATGAACACAGACGTCCGTCTCTCCATCTTCATCGCCATCATGTCGGCGTGTGACTACGAGGACGCCTACAACCGGCTGATGAAGCTGCGCCTCAACAAGGACAGGCAGAAGGAGATCGCCTACGTCGTGATGCAATGCACAAGCCTCGAGCCACAGTACAATCCGTACTACGCCCTGGTGGCGCGCAAGGTCTGTGGGGACAGCAGGATCAAGTTTGCATTCCAGGACAGCCTCTGGAAATTCTTCCGGCGGCTGGGGGAGTCCCTGTTTGGGGAGGACGCGGACGCGGACGAGGAGGACGCAGAGGGGATCGACGCACGACGCATCTTCAGCGTTGCCAAGATGTTCGGGTTCCTGATCGCCCACGGGGCGCTGGGCCTCAGCGTGCTGAAGTGTCTCAACCTGGCCTACGTGCGGCCCAAGACGCGAGACCTCTTGGAGGTTCTGCTGATTATGCTGTTCCTCGAGCTTCCAAAGGCCAAGAGCGACGTGGAGAGCGTTGTCGGGCCCGTAGCTGACATGCCGGAGCTGTCCAAGGGGCTACAGTACTTTTTGAGGAAGAGGCTGGTGAAATCGGATTTGTTTGCTAGCAAGAAGGACGGCAAGAAGGTCAAAAAGGCATGCCAGACGGCGATTGAGGTACTCCGTGCCAGCCCTGGCGTGTCAGGGACGGTGGACCTGGAGGAGTAGGAGGAGGATGCAATTGGATACAGTAAATACCCTTTTGGTGTGCACGTCACGAATAAGATACTTCATAGTTGGTCGGCATGATCTGATGGGTCTGTCTACCTTTTTTTCCCCTTCTCCTTCCCCCCCCCCCCAACAAGATGGTGGTTGTACGACGACGACGACGACGACGACGACGACGACGACGACGACGGTACTGTAGTCTCTTCTGGTCCCGAGGGCCCCGGGAAAGAACGGGGATGGCGACGGATAAGGTGCAAGGTTGGCACCGGCTTAGGTCCAGCCAGCCCAGAGCTTAGCACAGCTTACAGTACAGTGCAGCGGCACTTACTGCCTGCCACAAGCTCCCGCCCAAAAAAAGCTCATCCGCTAGAGACCTGGATCTCCGTACTCCCGGGCCTCAATTGTTAGAGAAAAGGGTGCATGACGTGGAATTGAAGCACACCCTTTTTTATTTTTCTTGTTGGTCTTTGGACGTTTTCACCTTTCCCACTACTAAACGAGTCTGGACATACCAGGCACGAGACCTGTACTCGCGCGCATCTTTTTCTCGCGTCGCCACCTCTGATTCATTCTCCGCGCCTTTGCCGTAGGCTAACCCGCAGGCTCTTTCTTATTTCTGCGCCTATTCCTCCATTCTTCCCTATCCTCCTCCTCCTCCTCCCATCCCACCTTGATCCCCGCGCGCAAATACTTTGCAGACAGGTCAAGATGCTCTCCAGCCGTTTAATACCTCGCACCGCGGTCCGCTCTGCGTTTACGAAGCCCACCCTCCCCGTCGTCGTACCGAGATGGAGGCGGTCTTATGCCACCGAGGCTGAGGAGAAGGACCTGGTCATCATCGGTGGCGGTGTCGCTGGATATGTTGCTGCCATCAAGGCCGGTCAGGAGGGACTGAAGGTGCGTGCTCTACCTACAGTCAGGCGATAGCTTTGCTTCTTCTTCTTCTTCTTCTTCTTCTTCTTCTTCTTCTCCTCCTCCCCTTGTGCGTTGGCGAGGCTGCGCCTTGTCCGCTCGGACATATATATGCTGAAACCCGGTTCTTTTTCCTCTTTTCTTTAGGTCGCCTGTATCGAGAAGCGTGGTACCCTCGGCGGTACATGTCTGAACGTCGGCTGCATCCCCTCCAAGTCCCTCCTCAACAACTCACATCTCTACCACACCATCCTCCACGACACCAAGAACCGCGGTATCGAGGTCAACGATGTCAAGCTTAACCTGGCCCAGCTCATGAAAGCCAAGGAGACCTCCGTCTCGGGCCTGACCAAGGGTGTCGAGTTTCTCTTCAAGAAGAACGGCGTCGAGTACATCAAGGGCACCGGCTCCTTCACCAGCGAGCACGAGATTAAGGTTCAGCTGAACGATGGCGGCGAGACCAGCGTCGTGGGCAAGAACATCCTCATCGCCACCGGTTCCGAGGCTACTCCTTTCCCCGGCCTGGAGATCGACGAGAAGAAGGTCGTGTCGAGCACCGGCGCTATCGCTCTGGAGCAGGTTCCCGAGAAACTGATCGTCATCGGCGGCGGTATCATCGGTCTGGAGATGGCCTCTGTCTGGTCCCGCCTGGGCTCCAAGGTCACCGTTGTGGAGTTCCTAGGCCAGATCGGCGGTCCGGGCATGGACTCCGAGATCGCCAAGCAGACCCAGAAGATCCTGAAGAAGCAGGGCATCGACTTTAAGCTGAACACCAAGGTCGTCAGCGGTGACAGCTCTGGCGAGAAGGTCAAGCTGGATGTCGATGCTGCCAAGGGCGGCAAGGCCGAGTCTGTAAGTCTGTTCCTCTTCCTCGAGTCGCGAAACAGGTTCTGTGTCCCCCTCATGAGGACTCGTTCTCCCTGCTGACCGTTGCGACCATCACAACCCTCACAGATGGACGCCGATGTCGTCCTCGTTGCCATTGGCCGCCGGCCGTACACTGCCGGCCTGGGCCTGGAGAACATCGGCATGGAGCTGGACGAGCGCGGACGCGTCATCATCGACCAGGAGTACCGGACCAAGCTCCCTCACATCCGGTGCGTGGGCGACGTCACCTTCGGACCCATGCTGGCGCACAAGGCCGAGGAGGAGGCCGTCGCGGTCGTCGAGTACATCAAGAAGGGCTACGGTCACGTCAACTACGGCTGCATCCCATCCGTCATGTATACGTACCCCGAGGTCGCTTGGGTCGGCCAGAGCGAACAGGATCTCAAGAGCGCCGGCACCCCATACCGCGTCGGAACCTTCCCCTTCAGCGCCAACTCTCGCGCCAAGACGAACCTCGAGACCGATGGCATGGTCAAGATGCTAGCGGACCCCGAGACCGACAGGCTGCTGGGCGTGCACATCATCGGCCCCAACGCCGGCGAGATGATTGCCGAGGGCACACTGGCCCTGGAGTACGGAGCGTCGTCGGAGGATATTGCACGGACGTGCCATGCCCACCCCACGCTGGCCGAGGCGTTCAAGGAGGCCGCCATGGCTACCTACTCGAAGGCCATCCACTTCTAAAGGCAAGGTTGAGTGGATGACATAGCTGTAAAGTAGGTGGCTTGCTAGTGTTCGCATGTACATGGAGGCTTCTTTCGCATCATTGTCAGGGCGGTCAGGGTAAGGAGGAGAGGTGGTGAGAGCAGGAGTAATAGAATTGGCAGCGAATGGATTGGCAACAAAAAAAAAAGAACAACACAAAAACAAAAGAAGAAGAAAAGGGAGGCTCTAGAGTGAAAGTCCTTGTTGCTTGTCTGTGAAAGTGATAACCCCCCCCCCCCTTTTTTTTTTTTTTTTTTTTTTTTTTTTTTTTTTTCTTCTTTTTTTCTCTCCTCCTTTTCCTTCTCCTCTCCTTTCCCTCTTTCCCCCCCTTCTTTTTT